>JNEM01012943.1:0-60358 GCA_000697335.1 Conidiobolus incongruus B7586
TTAACTTTGTATATATTTATTTATTTCAAACTAATAATATGTTTGAAAAATCAAAAATTAAAAAATTTCACATTATTTCAAATTCAAGGTAATAAATATTTAAATATATTATAATTTCAAAATTTTAAAGTTGAGTAAATATTTATTTTTAAAACTCTATTAATATAACTTTGAAAAAAATTGATTATTAGACTATAGTTAAAATGTAAATAATTTTACATTGTTTACTTTAATAATAAAATATCAGTTTAATGAATAGTATAATGTAGTTAATATTTAATTTATTCAATAAAAATATATGATTTAGAGAAAAATGAAATTCAAAATCAATGGTGAAGCAATATTAGATGCAGTGGTGGGGGATCAAACCCTGGTCCACTGTGTGGCAGGTGGTAATTATACCACTAAACCACCATTGCTTATATTTATTGTGAGAATTGCTATATTATTGACACCTTCTCTCCCTCATACATCACTACCAAAACCCCGAGATTTCCCAACTTCCACATGCTCCAAGAACCAAATGTGTTCCTATAATCATGTTTCTAATCTATCATGACCTACTTATACCAATATTTCTCCATCAATTCTACAGCGACCTCTCTCGACTCTATTCTACAAATAAATCATATTTTTCTACTCTAAAAACCCCGTTTTTCCGAGCGCACTCAAAGAGCCACATATAGCTTATTTGAGATCTACCCCACTAATCGTTCTACATCCATTCCCACTGATATTCTGTGACCTGCTGCCTTAGCATGTCAACCCCTCATACTACCACTGTTGCTGCTGATCTAGTCTCCCTCTTTAATGTCCCATTCAATGCTAATCATGGACGGATGGCCAGAGAATTCATCAATAACCTACCTCAGTTTGTAGGCACAATGCTCCACAATTTAGCCTACACCATGGTTGTGTCAGTATCATCGATGACGCTCAAAGAGCTAATAACCGCGACATTTCTGTCATACATAAAACTTTTGTAAAATATTATTGATTTTATTCTGATCATTCCATTTTATTTAAACTATGTAAAATTTTCCCTTTTTTACATCAATTAAACATAATTTTCGCTCATTTCACTCCCGTTTACGCTCGTTTCTATATTTTGCTTATTTAATTTAAATAATATTGATCTAACTATTTCTATTCAAAGTTTATCTTTTGATTCATTACCTTATTAGCATTATAAATTTGTTTTTGGTTTTTAAATATTGTATTTGATAAAGGAATTTATCAAACTTTCTTGATTTCTATATATAAATTTATTGAATTTATAATTTATCATATTGACTTAGATTTATCTTATTATCTGGATTTTAATTTAATATTCTTTTCAAGCTGATTTTGTAATGTATTTAAACCCATTTTAACTAATAACAATGTTGTGTTTTATAATAGGTTTTGTAAACAAAGATAGTTGTTAGAAAAGTACTCTTAATACAATTTAGTAAATTATTTATTAATAAGCTTATTTTAATAGTTGATTCAGTGAATAATATATCTAACAAATAGTATTGCCTTAACTATCAAATAGAGATGGACGGGTAATTTTGAAATGCAACAACAATAATAATAATAAATATTGATTTATTATAATATGCTATTTATTTGAGTAATTCTAAGTAAGGTGTTCCCATTTAATAACAAATTTATAATTTGATTCTATCATTTAAAAATCTATTATTATTTTCTTTAAATAAATAAGTATTATATATAAAAATAAATGTCTTAACTATATATCAATCTAATAACTTGTATAATTACTTGTTTTATATTACAAGCCAAAAGATCAATTAATCAACCCTATATTATAATTTATTCAAGTTCAAAAAACAATAACTTACCAAAAATCACTTAGATTCAAGTTATAACTATATAGATATACAATTCTTTATTCTAACTTGATAAAAAAAATTCAAATATGATTAACTATTACCAGAATTTTTAAATTTATTTTCAAATTCATTATATAGTATTATTTTTTCTAAAACATTTATTATTACAAATAAAATTTAGTTTAAATTGTTAATTGAGATAGATACACTAATAATATCGAATAATCGCTGATATATTTTAATATTTAATTATTTTTATAGTTTTATAAAAAAAATATTGAAGAACTTTTGATGGTTGATATGATAATACAAAAATAAAACTTTTATATTAATAAGATTTAATAATTTTAAAATATTTATTTCAATCATTTTGGAATATGATTTAAATTAATTAAAGTAACTGAAGATTCTAAATATATTATAACAATTATCTTTCAAAGCTTATATCATATTAATATTAATAACAAATTTTTAATTAAATAAATACCACATTTAAGTAAAAATATCTAAGGAATCGTCCATTTCGAACACGTTCTTGCTGAAGTATTCGCCGATGAGTTCGAAGCGGTTATGGGGATGAGTGTGCTCCAAGCGTTGGATGAAAGTGTTATGGTCCATGGACTCCTGGCGGAGACTCTTGTACATGTCTTGGACCACTTGGTGCGAGCGCGAGCATGCGGGACATTGGCTTGTGTTCTCGCCGAGACATCTGGAAAATGATTAGTTGGAATTTAATGGTTTAATGAATTATAATTACCTTTGATGGTAGCTGTGTAAGCATAGGAAGTGAACAACTGGGAGCTGTAACACTTGGTTGCATCCTGTGCATTTGGTGTGTTGAAATACTTTGCCCTGATTTAGCAATGTTTTCAATTCTTCGCGTTTGCCTTTAGTCTCTTGACTGTACTCTTTAATCACATCAATTTCTTCATTCAATTTGGTTTGCTCCTTTTGGACCCAGCGCTCCAAGTATGCTTTAACACTGCCAATGGTAGCGACCGAGTTTTTACTTAACGCTTGAACGACTTGTAGTGGCATGAGTAAGTTCTGGTCCTCCACAAGTGTCAAAACACGACGGAATTCCATGGGATGAGCGAGTAGGGTTTGAGGCGATGATGCAAAATAAGTGAGACCCAATTCGTACAGAGCAGAGTCTTTAGGTCCGTATTTATATAGGGCGGAAATTACTTCATCCACACGGTCCAATTTGCACCAATAGTTCAATATCTCGGAATACATTCCCAATTTGTCGTAGAGAAATACGATACCTTGGTCGAATTGAGTCGTTTTGCATAGGATAAGTGCTTGATTGGGGTCGTAAGGAATGGTAGTGTCTTTCATCAAATTTAAGGCCTTCTGTCTCAAATGGTCAATCAATTGAGATGGATCATCCTGAGGTGGGATTGAATTTGGAGAGTGAGTCAAGTACAACTCTAACAATTGATCAAATAAGGGCTGGTACTTCTTATCGAGAACCTTATCTTTAGAATTCACTTGAATGGATTGGTTAATACTGTTAGTATCAAATTTCTTTTCAAATACAACAGAAATATACTGATCCAAAAAATCCATCAGTAGGGTGGGATGATCAATAAACATACTCGTAAAATTCAAAGGATTTGGCGATAGACGAGGAGTTTGCGATGGCGAAACTGGCGATGTGGGTGGACTAGGTAATAGATGGGAAGCTGTACAAACTCTGATCAACATATCGAGGGTATTTTCACCACACTCTTTAAGCCAAATTCTACCGAAAATTTCGAGGTATTGGTGAATTTCCTCAAGATCTAGCTTTTCTAAATAGTTTAGCCCTCTTTCGTATTCTTTAATGTCTTCCATCACAATTTTGAGATAGTACTTGTGAAGTTGGTGCTGTTCGGCTAAGTAGAGTGCTTGATCGAAATATTGAGCAGATTGGAGTACTTGAATGGCTGTTGTCAAGTCGAATTGGTATTGGTTTTCAGGGTTTTGAATGAATTGAGTGAGTTTGGCAGGATCCTTGAATTTTGTATAGCAATTAATTAATAAAGTTGTATGATCAGGATTAGCCAAATGCAAATCCGATTGATGTAAAGCTTCCAAATATTGAGTTAAAGAGTGAAGTCTTTGAGCATCCAAAAACTATTTTCATAATTAATAAACGCAATATTTTATAACAATATCATATATACCTTTCTAATAACATAACTAGGCTCTAACCAACCTACAGTATTTAGGTATTGAACCATAGCATTATCGAACTCGCCTTTATTATACAAATAATCACCGTACTTTCTATAAATTTCCGCAAGTTGACTACTCCCGACAGCATTGATATTGGTATCGGCTGCTGGTGTTTGACTCATATTTAAAGCTAAGGGATAGAGGTCCTGATTTAACAAGATATCAATTTTAGATTGGGGTTCTTTTTCTTCCAAACGATATAGTTGAAAATCTTTGGTAAGGACAAAATAGCCGTTGAATTCGTAGACTAAATTGTAGAGTCCTTGAGGGAAATTTTGAGTGTGGGCAATTAGTTTGTTGCGGAGGTCGTAAATATCTAATCGTTGGGATGGATTATTGGAACTGGATGATACGATAATTAAGTGAGAACCAAGATATTTGACAGATTCTTTGGTGCCTAAATGAATTGTTTAGTATATTCGATTAAATATATTAGAATTTGGCGCACCTTCATAAGCAAGGCAAGGCCCCCTACCATCAGGTCCATAAAAGTAAATGGCCTAAAAATATCAAAATATTAGTTTGACCATATAAAATATATCTTAAAACTTACGTCATCTCTTCCAACAACTAAACCACGATGAAAAGAACTATTAATAATGATAGAGCAGTTTACTTTAGCACCCAAGTGATCTAATCTAACCTTATCATCCAATTTATTACTATTCAAATTCAAAGCATGAATCTCCCTCGTCGTAACAATATATAAAAAATCTTCTACGATATCCTGGTTAGGATCCTCAGTATTTTGGAATTCCAATCCAGTAATGGATTCAGAGCACTGATGAACAACTTTCGGCTTGATAAATCTATCTTTGATAATATTGCCATGAAATAAGATCACTTGGCCGTCTTTGAACCCAACTGCGCAGGTTGATTTTTTACTGGAAATGGCTAACGATGTGACTTGAGACATGCTTTGTCCCAACTTGTAAGTCTTGATACATGTGGGGGGAGGTGTGTTCGTTTGCTTCCTATGAATAAAAGGATATTGGTACAGGTGGTAAACTTTGTGAAGGTCCCAAATCTTCAACACGGGATTGGCTTCATCAGGTTTTTCCTAATTATTAATATTTAAGTATAGCAGTCAATATGTAAAAATTTAGATTACACCAATAGTAATAAGATAAGGATGTTCGTCAGGCGCTAAAAAATATTTAGCAAAAGTGAGTATTGATCCATCCTCGTAACAGTTAAATGTTTGACTGTTTAACTTCGTATCAAGAAGGTGGACATCGCCATGTTTGTCCCCCAATATGAGATGACCGTATTCTGAAGAGTTGAAGCAGATAGGATCTTCCTAATTCTTTATTAATGAAAAATTATTGAAATTTGGTTAAATAATACTTTAAACAAAGCAGGTGGGTTCATAACCAGTTCGGATTGAAAGAAGTTGAATTGTCTCATTTGATACCCCATATTAAATATATCTTATTGTTTATTATACAAAAATTATATATTGATATTAATATTTTTTTTAAATATTAATTTATATACAATGGATATTATAAACAATGATGACTTGGTTATTTGACTTTATTGAAAATTTCACTAATGATGTAATAATGGGATATATTGAAATGTGATATTTGATTTTGAGTCGAAGAATATAATGTATATAAAATAATGTGAATCTTGATATTAAAATTAAATATAAATATTATTATTCAATGATAACTGTAACTTCTTATCTATGATTTTAATACTAGAATAAACTCAGTTGTTTTATTAAACATACATTTAAATTAAGTTATCAAAATATAATTTAAATAAATCCAAATAGCTATTTTGATTTTAAATTTTGCAAAAAATACTGTGAAAAATATGATTTATAATAGTTATAACAAAATAAATTTATAAAAATATTAATAAACTAAGTGTAATCAGATAAATAAAACTAAAATAATCAATCTATTGAACTTTGGGTCAACGAAAGAAACTTTAAATTATCTTTTATAATACAGTGGTGAGGGATCAAACTCCGGTCTATTGCGTGGTAGCGGGTAATTATACCACCAAACCATCATTGCTTAATTATAAAGGGTTGCCATTCATTATAATAATATTTACTTCAAGTTTTATCAATTGAAATTCAAAATTCAATTGATTTTTAACTATTCCTCAAATCAAAGATATTCACTATAACAATATCATTAATACTTTAAAATTATTAAATATTATTCCTGAATCAAGTTATAACTTTAATTTCTTTTATAATATTAATTTACATATTATGATAATTTATAATATTAAAATTTTTTAAATTTATTTTTTAAAATACATGTTTAATTAAAAATTGTGTTAAAACTAATTAATAATAAAAAAATAAATTTTTAAAAATAATTTTGTTTAAAAAATGATACATTTAATTAATAATAGAATATTTAAATAATCTGATTATTAATAATACCCAAGATTTTATTTTGGACTCTGTAATATATAAAAGATTTTTGATATTTTTATAATTAAAAAATATTATCAAAAAATAAATAGCAGTATTTATTAATTCAACCATTATGGAATTAATGTATAATTATGTTTAATTGCAAAGAAACATTGTCATTGATAGGTTTAAAGTTTTAATAAATTATTTTATATAGCGTAGATATGTTCAAATAAGTAACTATTTAGATAACAGTATTAGATGTATTGAACATAATATTAACTCGAATAATAATACTTGGAAACTGTTTAAAGATTAATTGTATTAAATTCTGTGGCATTTTTATTCTCAATAGGTAGGAAAAAAATGGGAAAAATAATCGATAATAGACGCTGTTTTTGAATTGTTTAATATATCATCTAAAAATAGTATCCAAATCGTCTCTTTTTAAGAATAAATAGAGTAATGGTAGTTAAAATACAAAGAATACCAGTCACAACGAATGCTGAGCTGTAGCATTGAACACCTTGTTTGCATGAAGCACCATTGGAACTGGCTTCGACGTGGGAATCGTAGATCAAGCCAAATAGAAAACCGGTGATTTGAGCACCCCCGGCAGGTCCCTAGTTAAATCAATGATTAAATAACATGTGACTATCAAAATATAATATAAAACTTACCAAATTCATCCAACCCCAATTGGAACCGAATCGTCTGCTACCGAACCAATCGGAAACCATGGTGGGGGCGACTGCAAACATCGTACCATAAGCAAAACCGGTTAAAGCCGAATTCATCGTCATTTTCCAGGTAGTTGACGTCCAACTGTTTAAAAATTGGCAACAAGCCATCAGTATTGACGAGAATATGAAAAAGTTGATTCTTCGAATTTCCCATTTTCTCAGTAGGAGATCGGATGTCATCGCGACGAAGAGACGTCCCAAACAATTCAAAATACTGATGGTGGAGACGTTCAAACTTTGCAAATGGGGCAAACTGGGCACTGGATCAAGTTTATGCAAGGTATGGATAATGTAGCCAATATTGTTAATGTACATCAAACCAGAGCCTGCAACGCTCAAGACGCAGAAGAAAAGTAATCGAGCGTCCCAATTATTGAAAAATTCCCATCCATGGATATCCACCTCGCAGGCAGTAGTCACTTCCATGTGATCAATAGATTCATGAATATCAGGCAGAGGCGTATAATCAATTTTAACTAATAAGAGACTACCAATGAAAGTGAAGAGAAAGTTAGAAAATGCTAAAAATGTCAGAAATCCACCGGTGTTAGCCTCATCCCCATGGACGAAGAATAAAGTGTGGACGGAAGAAAACATAAATGCCGAAATGCCGAAAAATGCAATAGGGATACCTATTCCGAACCCCCTGCTCTCTTTGAAGTTATGACCCTAAAACCACGTTAATTTGAATATTTTTTATTTGTAAAAATAAACTTACAGCAACAGTTATACCACACATATAACTACAACCACAACCCAAACCCACTATAAAATAATAGAAAGCGAGTACCAGATAGTGAGACGAACTAAAAAAGCCATTATAAGATAAAGCTAATCTCAAAAACCCCGTAAGAAAAGCAAAAGGAGCAAATAATCCAATTCTAAATACAAATTAATTATGAATATCCAACAAATAGTAAAATATTTACTTTCTGGGTCCATATTTGTCTGCCCAATAACCGAATAGAGGAGAACTTAAGTATACGCCCATATTACCGCACAGTGCGATAGTATTCCCCTGAGTAGAACTATAACCAAACTGTTGTTTGAGTTGGGGACCGTAGAGCGAGAATACATAAACAACACCCGCACTCAGAGAGCATAGACAAGATCCTAACAATGAAGCATTTTTTGTTGATATATTTATCATATCTTTTACAAATTTTTAAATTTAAATTTAAATTTCAAATTGTAATTTATAAATTATATAATATATATATATATATATATATTTCTGAAATTTTTGAGAAAGAATAAATTTAAAATTAGAATTAATTAGCTATTTATTCTTTTTATTTTGTTTAAACAAAATTTTTAATAAATTTAAACTTTTATAGTAATAATTAAGATTAATAAAAATTTTTAGAATAATTTAATAATGGATTAATTAATCTATGGGATAACTTATATATTACTCTTAATATGAGTGGATAAAAAAATTATCCTATTTATAGTGTTAGTTGATGATGTTTAAATCACGTGTAATTGGACTCTAATAAAATTTGTGACTCGTGATTTTCTCTTAATCATCTATTACAACTATTATAACTTGAGAAAAAGTTTTTGATAATATTACTAGATCATTTAAAAATTTCAATATATTAATGATTACTCTAAATTTAAACTCTTTTTATTATATTATTTAATATTTTAAATTAATTAAAATTTTTTATGAGGCTTAATATGAAAATATTGAAATAATATAATTAATTGTAACATGATCACTAATTTAACTCAGCGTGGCTTTAATAAATTGATTTTTTTATCGGTTAATTATATGATTATCAATGTTTTTTGAATCCATTTAAATTCTTTATTATGAATTAGAATAGTATTTTCCCTTAATTAATCAATATTCCTATTATAAAATTGATAAAAATAGATAAAAATTTGGTAAATAAGTCATATATATACAGTTTATATAATGATCTATATGTATAGTTATATAAATGAATGAAGGAATGCTAAATACTTTGAGATTAATTTTTCAAAGGATGCTTAGTAATAGGTAGAATAAAATCATCGTTGAGGGGATGACCCTGTATCATGGAGAATCGGAATGGATTCTTTTTGCTGATTGTATCATGATATGTTGGAGGAGGCTTACTCAATGGACTGTGTATTAAACTAATATCGTCATCGTAATCATTGGTCACTAATTGACGACGATAGATGGTATTAGTGGAGAATTTATCTTGAATATTCTTTTTTGATAAGAACAAAACGTAAAATACCTATAATAAAATATGAATTAAGTGAAAATCAAAATGATTTGATGAAAATCTCACAGCTACTTCAACCACTATAATAATCCAGCCCACGGTCAAAAAAATGAGCAAACCCTTCAATTTCAGCTTCAATACTATCATTGCAATTGCAACAGCAGTCATAATTAGCAACTCGATCCAAATCACTATAAACATAATCACGAGCATTCGAGACCTCTTCTTCAATTTTGGTTTCGGAGTCTCCCTAGCTGCTGCATAATAGTTGGGCAGAGACATGACAGAAAACTGATCCGGAATCAAATATACATTATTCTTCTCCAATTCATCTGCTAACCTCTCCTTACTAGACTTCTTATTATGAAAGAAATTGATATAACTATTCATACTTCATACCCATTCTAAAAAACTGTTATGATTTACATACTCTCACTATATTTATATTATAAATTAATAAAATTTTGAAACTTTGAATTTAATATTATAAAAAACTTTAAAATTTTTAATTCGTTACAAAATTTTAAATTAAGTATTCCTAAACTTGTTTATTTTTTTTCTCTCAATTTAGTTATTATAATTGAAATTATTTTTATATTATTTAAATATTTTTTTATCATTTTTATAAGCTTAATTTCTATCTTATTATTTATTGGATAAAAATATTTATTATTATTCATCACAATAAATTTTTGCCCTAAAAATAAGAAATTGAAAATCACTAGCCAATAGAAATTACTAAATTCCAATATAAAATATCAGTTTGGGCAAAATTCCAATGTATACCCAATAGTCATTTTCCATATATAATAAATATCCTCTATAATAGTATTTTTTTCAATAATTTTATTTTTCTCAATATAGTAAATCATTTGCCCTCAAAATCATAATATGTGATAGAAAAAATCTTTGATGTTATGATTATTAATATTAGTATTATTATATAATTCTAAATGCTTAAATTTTATCCAATAAAATTTTAAGTATTTGTTCAATAGTTAAATAAATTTAATTTAAAATTTATCATGCAATATAATATTAAATCGTAATTGTAAATAGTTTGAGTATAAAATTTTTTATTTTTATAAGTTTTATTAAACAAATTGCAATAATAATTATTAGTAATTATTAATAAAGCTGTTGTTATTAGATAGTTTAGAAATATAAAGCAATAGTTACAATAATTTTTCCAATTTATTCATTAAACCTAATATATAATATAAGTATTATCATAAAAGTAATATTTTTCATAATTTAATATATTAAATCTTTATATTCTTTTATTATTAACGAGCCTGTAACCCTAAATATTTTAATATTATAGTGTCAATTTATTTTGGTTTTAATATTATTATATCAACATATTGGATTGGGATCAAACCATTATACCTATTGAGAATAATACTATATTAACGAAATCATATCCTATATAATATGTTGTTATTATTAAATTAATAAGTGACTGGGACAATATCATATTCTTTATTTTTTAAATATAAATCAATTAAGTTTAAATATTAAGGAAACTATCAAGATTACTTTGATTGAAATTTTATAATTGAAAATCAATAAATTATATAGAATTTTATTACAAAACATTGTAATTTTATTATATTCAATATATTTTTTATCAAAATTAATAAAACGTCAATTTGTAATTAATTTTGAATTCATACTTGTTCATTTTTAGTATTGTAAAATTGAATGAATTATATTAAATATTTTATAAGTGATAATGATTCAAAAACTAAATAAATAGTTAATATCACAATCAATTATCAAGAATAATAAGTATGTCAATATAAATAATTTTATATTATACGATTTAAAGAAAAAATAATAGGATGGAGGTTACTCCAATTAAATACTTATGTATTTTAAAATATGTATATTGATGAAAAATAAAAATTATATTTTATTTTTTTATAATGCACAATTCAGGGATTTAAAATTATATAATATAAAACTTTGAAATTCATTTAGTTTTTAATAATCATGTAAAAATTTAAAAAAATTAATTTATTATATTCAAAGTACTCTTATAAATTAAAAAAAAACGTTTTTTAATTTTAAAATTTATTAAATAAATATTACATCATATGAGATATTGGAATTAATATAAATTATTAATATATTATTAAAATGTATAAAAAAGATTTTTATATTAGTGAAAAACTTATAATTTTTAATAGTTATGTTTTTAATATTTTTTTTATAAAAATTATAATTCAAACAATATTGGATAAAATCCGAATTGAATTTAAAAAAAATTATTTTTCTTGGAATTATACTTATTTAAATTTATCATATATAAATATATTCAATTTTGAATTCAAAATACCTAATCATTTGAAGAAATTATAATAAATCAGAAAATTCCTTTGATATGTACTTGTTCAAGTAATTGAAATAGAATTGGTTTTGTTTCAATTTACTAACTAATGCGTCAAATTGAAATTACAATTCGAATCATTTGGCAAATGTTATATTATGTAAGATTCTCTAATGCTGTCTCAGTGACTGCAGTATCGGAGTCAAAATGTATTCTGCAAGTCAGTGACTTAAACAATGACGCAAGTTCAAGACTAAACATGATTATAAAGTTTGTGAAATTTATCATGGAAATTCATTTAGTGCAAGATCGGATATCCATGTGTTGTTATTAAAATATCAATTAACTACCAAAAGCTTGTTACAATTATTAAATAGTTGAAAATCCTTAACTCCATAGTTTACAGTTTTAGTATTGAGACCATTTCCATTTACTTTGAATCAACATATAATATCCTTTGGTTAGATACAAAAGGTATCAAATTGTCATATAATTTTATCTCAATTGAAAAATAATTAAATGATTCTATTTAAATAATATTATCAATAGTGGGTTGAAATTCAGAAGAATATGATAGTATATAAGTCATTTTTCCTCTATTTTTATAAGTTCTAGATTAGGCTATTATGAACAATAGTGCTAGATAAATCCTTTAAAGTTGTACAGCTATGTATTATGATTGAAATTATATCTAATGACTTATCAATTAAATAATTAGAATCAAAACTCATTTTTCGACTAATACTCTAACTCAATGTTTAAAATTATTAAAAATTAACCTAAAAAAACATAATTATAATAATTGAATAAATTAATGAAATGAAATTGATAATAATAATTTTATTTTTAATTTTTTTCAATTATATTGAAAATATAAGCAATAATATATATATATATATATAATTCTAAAAATAATATAAAATAATAATTTATTTAATAAAATAGATAACTTTAAGGGTAAAGAAAAGATTATCAAAAAATAATATTTTTGATACAAAACTTTGATAGATAAAATTCTATAAATTACCATGCCAATTTGGCTAATATACTCTTAGGATATTTACGTACTAAGAATTTGCGCGTTTCTTCTGTTAAAAGTATAACCATTGCAAAACCGAGGGGGATGAACCAGTATTGGACTTGAATCGGGCGTGTGTTGAACACATAGTTGAAGAATGGTACATAGATGATGATCAATGCAATACTGAGTGAGGAGATGATGGCAGCTAAAAGGTATGGATTGCGGCCAGGGCCGTAGAAGGGATTATGCTTGAAGGTCGAGATTTTGCGGACTCTAGATGAAAAGAGATTACCCATGGCTTGCATGACGACTAAACTGACAAAGAAGATGGATTGGCCAGTGAATGCGTATTCGTTGAGTTGTTCTTGAGATCTGTTCAGATAGCCATCGGTCCAGCTGCTGTAGGTTAAGAGCACTTGGAATGGACTTAAACCAGCAGCCATTCGCATGTAGGTGAAGTAAGTGATATGAGCATACATAGTTTCCTGAATACCCAAAAATGCATAAGCTTGGATCAAAAGATTGCGATTGGTCAATCTATCCTTCTTAGGTCTTCTTGGAGCTCTCAATAATAGATCAGATTCGGGCTTCTCGCACATAATAGCCATTGAACTTAAAATATCAGTCAAGACACAGATAATAATCATAAAGAAAGGACTGAGGGGGATAGGAGAACCAAGGATAACATTCACCAAAATTGGGACCATTTCTGAGAAACTACCAGCTGGCAATAAGTACAAAATAACTTTCTTCAAGTTATCAAATACTAATCTTCCGTTTTCTATAGCGACTAGAATAGAGGCAAAATTGTTGTCCAATAAAACCATGTGCGCAGCTTCAATAGCTACTTGAGAACCTCCTCCCATAGCGATACCAACGTTAGCATTCTTCAAGGCTGGAGAGTCATTGACACCATCACCAGTTACACCGACAATGTGGTCTCTGCTCTGAAATTCTTGTACAATCTTCAATTTTTGCTCAGGAGTTGTTCTAGCGAATACAATTTCAGGATATCTGCAGACCTTATCCCAATCCAAAGTGGTCAATTCATTCAATTCTGGTCCAGTAAGAATGAGGGCACGAGTGGAAGAGTTGTCATCTTTTTCAGAGTGAATACAGATTTGAATTTCAGATTCTGAAATGGATCTCATTTTGGCAAGATTATCGTGGGAGTGAGCCGTTAAGATACCAATCTGTCTGGCAATGGCCGCTGCTGTTAAGGCAAAATCACCAGTGACCATAATAGTTCTAATGCCCGCACGTTTGAATTTTTTAATGACATCTACAATACCTTTACGAGGAGGATCAATAATACCCACTTGGCCAACTACGCAAAGATTGTGGACAGTATCCAAAAAGCCCTCGGTGGCAGTATCTGCATGCTTATCGTCATCCAAGAAAGCTCTAGCCAACAAAATCACACGCTGTCCTTGACTACTAGCAATCATTTGTTCGTTGATAATGGAATTACGCATCTCTTCAGTTAAAGCAACTTCTTTACCTTCGAAGTCCAACACATAGTTACATTTTGGCAACAGTATATCGGGAGCTCCCTTGATCATTAAGACACGGTCTTGAGACTTGAAAACGTTAGAGTCAGTTTGGGGTTTGTAAATGGTGAGCATCCATTTGTTCTTAGAATTGAAGGGGATTTCGCCCAATTTGGTGAATTCTTCCAACTGATTCTGGTTCGGCTTGAAACTCTCTGAAAATCTTAAAATACCAGTATCCGTAGCATCCCCATTGACTCTGCGTTCATCAATTGGTAAACCTAAATCGTTGGGATCGAATTGAGCACCATTACAGAGTGAAGAAATAGCAATCAGTTGAAGGAATCTGGGATCCTGCTTATTATAGAGGTTATCCCATTCGTTGGTGGAGTATTGACGATCGATAATAGAATTGACAACAGTCATCTTATTTTGGGTCAAAGTACCTGTTTTATCCGAAGCAAGCACATTTACAGACCCTAAAGTTTCTACAGTGTTAAGATTCTTTACCAATACCTTGTTAGCAGCCATTCTTCTGGCAATTAAAGTCAATGTCAAAGTAACTGCAACTGGAAGACCCGCTGGAGTAAAAGCAACCAGTACAGCGATTACATTGACTAAAATTCCGGAAAGACTCAAGAATGTAGGATATGACTTTTTCAACCAAACACCCCATAATAATAATACTATGGCAGAAGATGTGATGGAAATGGAAGCAATAATAAGTACAAATCGGTCAATTTCCTGTTGCAATAAAGTCTTGGAAAATTTGGTCTGAGAGGATAATTTAGTAATAGTACCCATAACAGTTGAATCGCCGGTTTGGACGACGACGCCTATACCTTGACCGTTGGTAGCGAGAGTACCCATGAGGGCAATGTTATTGCTTTCGAGATAGTTATCAGTCGAAGAATCAACAGTGCATTTAACCGGTTCCGATTCACCTGATAAAATGGATTTATCCAATTTCAAATCTGAAGTCTGAATAATTCTCAAATCAGCTGGAATTTTATTACCATACTTGATTTGAACGAGATCACCTATCACTAGCTCTGAAGCTGGAATCACCTTGCTAGTACCGTCTCGGATCACTATGGCGGTGGCTGGCAACATCCCCTTGATACTATCCATAATCTTACTGGAACAATAATCCTGGTAAGCATTGAAGCCAATCTGAATCAAAATGACAATCAACAATAAGACGCCTAATCCAACGTTGGTAGGGTCCCTGTTTTCACCGCCGAGGGGTTCATAAGCGAGGAAAGAAATAATGGCAGAAATCCATAGCAATATACCAAAGCCTCCAAAGGTATACTCAATAAACTTGCTAAAACGGTTGGAAGGAGGAGGAGATATGGTATTCTTGCCAGACTTTTGCAAAATGGTATCGGCATAATTGCGAGTTAAACCATGCGCCAAATCAGTATTAAACCTGACCTTAATTTCATCTATGGTGAGCTGATGATGATCTGCCTGAGTGTAATCTTTATCATATTTATTTTTAGACTTGGTTTTACTCTTATCCCCAATGACAATGGATAGTGTACGAAATTCTACAGTTAAATTTAAGTTACTGCGAGAGCGACTTCTTCGAGACATATTAGTAAAAAAGCCCATTTTAAATGATGATTAAATATTAGTATATTTAATTAGTCAAAAATGCAAGAATCCTTTTCTAGAGGAAAAGGAATTAAATTAAATTTTAATAATTATTATTAAAAATACAGATGAAGGATTAATTAATATTTATAGAATATGGTTAATAATTATTAATTTAAATGAAGGTTAGTTCAAATGAGAAGTGATACAATTTCAAACCATGAAGTAGTTGAAACCTCACTAGCTTCCATATCTTGTATTCTTTCTAACCAATCACATTTCGCTGTCACAATTAAATTTTTGATCTGAAATTCAGGTGGTATTGAATAAAATATGTAGGAAAAGAATAAATAGTACCAAATACTTCGAGAAAATAATCAAGTATCATTGGTTATTAGTTTAAAAATTTATATATATATATAATTTTAGTCAATTGAATACTATAATACATAGTTTAGCTAAAAATGTATTAGATCATTGACTATATAATACATTCTGTTTTATTGTCTCTAATTGATACATGTAGATATACATCATAACAACTTATAAAATTAACTATTAATTAATATTAATATATTTATAAAAACCCTTTTTCAATGGATGCAAAATTTAATTTACAATTAATATTTTAAAAAATCAATTTTAATAAAACTTAATAATTAAATTAACCTAATTTAGTCACATTATGAATTATTTAATAAAAATATCTTGTACTGAATCAATTATAACAAACATTTTAACCCAATGTAATGATATTTAATCTAAATTGGATATAAAGAACACTCACTATTCAGATTAAAAATTAATGCTATTGATCAAATATAAATCAATTCCTCATTACTCAAAAGGACTCCTTTAATTATTATTTTAAGTCATTAATAACTTGAAAAACTATTCACCCATACAAAGTTAAACTTACATATTTTTATTGCCCCTTGATTATAAGGAAAAAAATTAAATTTTCAAGTAATAATTCCCGCATTAATATTTATACGCTACGCTATCAAGATACACGAGGTAGCAATCCCCACATATTTTGTGATTCATAAATGGGAAAATAATTAATTTTATAAATTGGTTTTTCTGAGATATTGAAGTTAACTATGATTTATTCAATTTTCAAATTTTCATCTAGTTTATATATTTATTATTAAATTTGTAGAGAATAAAAATATTCAAATCCTAGTTAATTGGGATTTGTTCAATTTTGAATCTTTACACTTAAATTACACTCTTGGGCGGTTTAATTCAACAGCTAACATCAATTAACCCTTTTTCTATAATCATTAACTCTGCTAAGTTTACAGTTTTATGTAAATTTTAAATTGACTAGTTTTACAATTTACCAATATTTTTTAAATGGTTTAATGTCAATTGATAACTTTGATAGATTTAACAGTATTGATGGATGGATTGAAAATAATTGATGCAATTTTATTAGAATTGAAATGTTGAATTAACTTAATATTGAAAAATTTAATTATCGTATATTATACATATATTTTAAGCATTTTGATAATTAGATCTAGAATTTATGCATATTATGATCATATAAAAATCTATTCTTAAAATTTTTAAAAAAAATCGAGTATTTTTAATCCCTTTATCTTACAAATTCATTAACTGGAAAAATAATTAATTTTTGTACATACTCACACTAATAAATTTATCACATTTAAAATTTGTCATATTTTCTTCTTGTGACTTTTTTAGTGAGTTTTTAAACTAGCAATTTTTCATAGATTTTATTATGTAAAAATTCCCCTATTTTAGTAGTTATTATCTGTAAAGGCTAATAAGTTAATCAATGATAGATTGAAATTAATCCTTATAGATTAAAAGCTCTTAAAATTAACTATAGTAGTAATTAATTAAGAAATATCTTAATGTTAATGAAAAAAAGATTATTTCAAATTTTTATTCATCTTAGCATTTTTGTTAATTTATTTTATTATCTTAATATCATATACAAATCTATAATACCTTTACATAAGTATTGAATTTATTTGATAAAGATATTTATTTGCAATTCAATTTCAAATTTGCAAAGCCAGAGATAAAATAATTCATTATCTCTTGATTTTAAAAAGTTTTTTCAATATTGTTATATTCACACTCTCATATTTTCAATTTTTTAATATTGAATAAACCACATATCACTTGAATAATATTAGTTAGTCTTAAATTACCACTAATAACTAACTATATATGTTGTAAAACTCCTTTATTTACATAGGTTTCAGGATGGCTAAGATCATTTTTTGGGTTAATGTTGTGTGAAGTCATTCTATTGAAGAGATAATATTGTCAATTCTTTTGTATGTGGGCTTGATTAAATATCAAATATGAATAAAAAAACCAAAAAAGATGTCCTTTATTGTTCAAAATATAAAAATTGCTTTTATATTACAATTACAGACTACTAAAATATCAGATGCTATTTATCAATGCATCATCTATTAACATGAACATGTTTGACTGTATGACTCATAAACACAACAATATAAATTTAATAATTTTTTGAATAATTTTGTAGATAAAAGTTTTATTGAAATTAAGAGTATTTTTGATTAAATATATTGTCCCAAAATTAATTTCCATAAGATAAAATCAGATTTCTAAATTTGGATATTAAGCAAATTTTGTAAAATTTGAAATTATGAATTAAGTTGAGGGTTTTTTACCTTTAATTAAAATTAATGTGTACTTTAGATAAACAAATTAATGTTAACAATTTTTAATGTTTATAACTAATAATAGTATATATTTTCTCCTCTATATATAATTTATTGTATAACCAACTTTTTGATTTGATACTCAAAGATTATAATATCAAATGAAAATATAGCAGTCTATATAATATTACCAATATATTTAGATTCTTTAATAAATTAATTTCAACTAATTAGAATAGAAATTCAATATTTAAAAATCACTAAAAGTTTCAAAAATATTAGGGATATAAAGCATATTTTTAAGCTATTAGTAATTATTTGCCATTTCAATCTACTTAATAAAAATAGTTATAATATTTTTTTTATTAACATTTACTAGAATAGTATTTATTAAAATAGTATTTATTAAAATATTATAATTTTAATCTTGTTTTGAATAGATATTGAATCAATTGAAAATAATGTTTTTGAATTATTATTTAGAGATATTAATATGATAATGAATTAAATTATATTATACAAAAAGTATAACTGAGGATCAATACAAAAAAAGGGTCTAAAATTTAATAAAAATGTAAATTCTCAAAAATTATCATCCTGGGATTTTTAAGTGAAATATCCTACCAAACCTAATTGAATTATCCATCTAGAGATTATAACTTTTATTAGTCTCTTGCTCTACCAATTAAACCATTTACAGTTGAAAAATCTCTTAATAAAATTAATCCATTTTGAGAATAATATATTATATTATATTATATTTTGACCTTTATAAACAAATAAAAATATATTAAATTAAAATTAAATTAATGAATAAATAATATTTATATGATTATATAATATTTGTAAATTTAATTAATTTTCATTTTAATATTATTTCTTTCATAATTCTATTAATATAAAACTGATTAATTTCATAATATTTTAATATATATTTTGAAGAATGATAATGTTTTAACAAATATTATATATTAATTTGTAATAAAATTTAAATAAATTATATAAAATAATAATAATATTGATAATATGGTAAATAATAAAAGAATAAATAATAGAATTTAAAAATATGATAAAAAATAAATAAAAATATGTATATAGAAAAGATTTATTGTAATATAATAAGAATATTGAACCATTGTTGAGAAATTAATCAAAAATTAATAAAATATTTAAATATGAATACCTTTTGTGAAAATTAAAATTAAAGCAGCGTAGCGCAGAGGAAGCGCGCGGGGCTCATAACCCCGAGGTCGGAGGATCGAAACCTCTCGCTGCTATTTTTATTTTTTGAAAATTATTTTGTTTCTCTTATAAATTGAAATCATTTTAATAATTTTTTTTATTAATATTATTTATATATCACTCTAATTTACAAAATATAATTATACTATCATTTTTCAATTTTTTGAAACTTTGTTTTTTAATACTTTTTTCATTCACATTATGATTATTCATTTAAAATAGTTTATAGTTTAAATATAAAGTTTGTAAAGCTATATTATCATAAGATTGAAAAAATTCAGAAATGTAATGAAAAATAATTGTACAAATGGTAGTTTTGCTTAGTTAAATTTAACAGTTCTTAATTTTATATTTCAGTTAATCTGCAAAATAAAATCCTCATATATTATTAATATTTAACATTCAAGAAACATTTTCATATTTAGACTTGAATATTTTGACAATTCAAAACCCCTTTCAGATTCATTTGTATAAAAATTAATATTTAAATAGATGAATAAATACTAAAAATATATTATTAATTAATGATTTGAACCAATCACACAATTATAACTATTTGAAAAAGATGCCATCATAACAGCTCTAGATCATCTTTATTTTGATTATTCTATTAATAGCTAACTAAAATTTATATGAATAATCATTGACATCATATTTTGAAATACACTATTATAATCTCAAACTATATAAAAATAGAATTTTTCTTTTATAAGTTAGATTAAATAAATATTATTAATATTGGGTAATGTTAATATATTTTTCAAATTATTAAAATTTAATAAAGTAAATTAGGTACATTTTAAGTTATCTAGTTTTAAAGTTATATTCACCAGTTAATAGAAACTCAAAGTTATAATATATAAAATTAATATAGTTGAAGTATTTGTCAAGATGATATTGCTTTAGTTTTTATATAGTCTTAATCGCTTATTATATAATAAATATCATTCATGTTACATGTTAGTTAATAATTATAAGAAAAATAAAGTATCGTTCGTTTAAGGGTAAGGGTAAGTGATATAGTTGGATGGGACATTACCCCAAGTAGCTCCCTGGATGCCTGTGTAAGATTGGGATTGAGTATACATGTTAGATGCACCTCCCTGAGCAACTTGTTGGTTTGCATAATTAGAGCCAGCCAAGCCAGTGGTTTGCGAGTAACTTGTTACAGTCGACCCATAATTTCCAGTGGCGCTCTGGTTGGTTACTGAACCACCATTGTCACTCGTCTGTCCAGAAGTATAAGTTTGGGGACTATTAAAACCTGTAATGCCAGAAAATTGATTAGTAGTTACTTGATTGGAGTTGAATCCACCGGTGGTAGTTGTAGTTCCTTGAGATGTTGAGCCATAAGTGGTCAGACTATTACCGAAATTGGAGTTGGTTGATATATAATTCGAGTTTTCATAGCTTGAACTTCCCGAATTCATATTTACAGTTTGCATGGTAACACCCCAATTACTCGAAGTGCTCACGGGATTTGATGAAGTTGTGGTTGTAGATCTTCGTTCAAGGACATAACCTTGAACCAATGGTAAGAGTACCAAACCAACTATTGCTTGACTGACTATCATCTTAAAAATAACAATAATAATAAACTTGTTAACAATCAAAAATAATTATATTAATATTAATATTCCAATTTTTAAGATTTAGCCATCTCTCTCTTTTATATATTTGAAATATTGGTTTATATAATATTTTTATTGTGAAATTCATCACTTTCAAAATCAGTGATTCGGTATTACTTCAACCAATAACATTGTTTAATAACTCAGTAGGTCAGGAGCCATAATAAATAAATATTAGGGATGGTGATAAATTTATGTCCAATTCCTCCTTGAGTCATCAATTTATTTTAAAATTCAATTTATTCTTTTACTTTTCTGTCACATATTTCAACTAGAACCCGTTTAATATCTGAAAAATATAGAAAGATACGTCAAAGTAGTTCAATGATTGATTTCGTTGCTTAGAACAATAACAATATTACATATAGTTTTTCAATAATTTTGACTTTTGTTGTATATCAAACAGAGTTTTTATTTTTAAAATATTCCAAATCTATTAAATATTATATATACAGTATCAATCAATTAGTGTGAATTTTTAAATCAAAACCATTTTGTTAGTTTAATTATTTATTATTAAAAAAATCTAATAATTTAATCAACCCACATTACTAAATTTAAATTAAACCAAAAATACTAAGAAATATACAGAGTTTTATAATAAATATATATAATACGATTAAAATTTTATATTAATCAATATTTATCACGACTAAAACAGAAACTCAACAGGTTTTTAACGTTAAATATAAATAAAATTAAAATTATATTGCTGATATATTAAAATAATAAAATATTAGATAATAAATGATCCAAAATATTATAATAACCTTAATACTATTAATTTTCATTAAATTCAATTTTTTTAAAACTTTTCTATTTGAACAAAATTTCAATATATTAAATATATCTATATTGAGAAAGATTTAAATTAATATTTTTACACAGTCAAATTACTAAATTATTGAACTAAATATTTTACATAATTTTATCAAAATATTTATTTAATAAAATTACTTTTAAGTTATTATTACTATTTTATATTTTATATTTTAATTTAAACGTTATCAGTTAAAGGAGTAATATATATTTTGTCTCTATATTGATGATCTTATATTTAGATTAATTAGTGTGAATATTCTGATATTAAATGATTTATCAATTTTTCTAACTTGATTCAGTTTATCATTCAAAAAATTGATAATTTTCTTTAACTTTTGATAAATATATCTGAGTATAAAATATTGAAAAATATCTTTATAACTATTAAAAGAATTAAAATACTATCCTACAAATGAAAATATATTCACTAAATATTTTAAATTGAAGCAACTTATATGTAATTAATATATTTATATTTAGGATTTGATTTATTGATAAAAATACTGAAAAGAATTATACTATATTAGTAATTTTTGAATATTTTTTTTTGAAATTTTTCAACAAAGTTGAAATTACAATTAAATTAATTAGATTATAAATGACTTAAAATTAGTGTAGTTTTGAACAACATAATATGAACGATTATATATTTTACATAATTAAATATAGTTTATTTTAAATTAATTTGTAGATAGCTAAATAGTTATATTATAAGTAATAGATACTTAAATTAAACGTATTATCATTAAATAAATTTAAATTTATAGCTATAAAAAATAAACAGGATAAAATGAAATATGAATATAATAATTATTAAGAAAAAGAATATATTAATAAAGAAAGGAGGCAGGAAAAGCGAATACAAAATTGGGTCATTTCTTATCACCTCCTGCAGCCAAAGCAGCAGCTTTTTCCATAGCTTTCTATAAAAATTAAAGTTAGATAATTATTGAAGAATATAAATAAATTAAATCTTACTTGTTGTTTAGCTCTCATAATAGCAGCGTCACTAAACGAATTAGAAATTAATATAGAGTAAAAAAAAAATTAAATTTATAACTTACTTTTCCATCTTATTCTTTAAGCATTGGCCGTCATTTTTACCGTTTTTAGGGTTTTTCTTAGGGGCAGCAGCAGCTCTCTTAGCAGCTCTTTCTCTATCTTTTTCTCTTTGGTTACCACCTAACCAATATATTGGATTAGTTGTAAAAAAATATTATAAATTATTGTTAGCTTACGAGTCATTGACACGAAGGCAAAATTGATAAAATCAAAACTATAAAATTACAAGGATTAAATGGTATCTAATAATATTTTGACCAATAGAATTCATTATATATTTATATAATTGTGATTGTGGGGAATTTATGGGATAATAAGTCATTATTAGTGATCTGATAAATGGTTTGATCTTCATTAAAAAAGCTCTAAATGGGATTTGGAACCAATTTTCACTTATGATCTTCATTAAGAATTATCTAGAAATGATTTAATCCTATTTTAAATAATTTATTATTAGAGATGATATAATTTTTTTCATATTCACTAAATTTCAAATTACAATATATTCGGTAATAAGATCAATTAAAATAATATATTTTTGGACCTAAAATCACGTGAATTATTTGATTTTATTTTTATTATTTTCAAGAAAACAATTTAAATAATTTTTCATATATTAAATTATATAATTGTATAAATTAATAAATAACAATAATTACAATTATCAAAAAATTAAAATTTGTGAATCATGTTCATATAATCTTTAATTATAGAGATATGTTCAATAATTTATGAAAACTTTTATCATTATATATTACTCATACAAAAATTAGAAACTTTATATATCATTGGGTATATTATAGAGTGATTGAATAGACTATAATCCATAACATATTTTGATCTTTTAATTTCCTTTTTTCATAAAATATAAAATTCAATCAATTGGTAACAAGTATAAATAGAATATATTCATTATTTGATTTATTTCAAACTAATTTCAAAATTTTTCAAGTGCTATAATTGTATAATATTATATTTATAACAATTGAGTAATAATGATATTAAACAAATGACAATTTTTTTTGAATAATCTGCAGAAATAATGAGTTAGAATAACTAATAATTATCCAACTATAATCACAGTAAGGATAATGGGTTTATAATTGAATCATTATAAAGTGTCGATATTAGAGAAATAATGCGATGCTGAGCAAACTATAATGCAAATGAATGAGTACATAATATTGATGAGAATTCAATTGTTAGAATGATTAATTGAAAATAACATCAGCATCAAGTTATTATATAATTTACAATATTAAATATTCAATAATATTTCAATTCCAAAAAAATAATTTATTATCAAAATTTCAAATAAAAATACAAATAGTTATTACCAAGATAATTTGGCTAACTTAGAGTTAGGATACTTTCTCACTAACAACTTTCGAATTTCTTCGCTAATTAGAATAATCATTGCGAATATAATGGGAATGAACCAGTATCTCAATTCAATGGGTTTGGTATTAAATAGCATGTTGAACCATGGTACATACACTACGATGCTAGCCATAGATATGGATGCAATGAGTGCAGCGATTAAGTGAGGACTGAAACTCTTTGGAGCAAATGGATTGAAATTTAGGATGGAAACGCGTCTTGTTCGAGTGGCGAAGAGATTCCCCAAACATTGCATAATCACCAAAGTCACAAAGTAGATGGTTTGACCTTTGCTTTTTACATAGTTTAACTGATCTTGCGTCATGCCTTGGTAGCCATCTGACCACTTGTCAAATATCAGAAATAAATCTGATAGCTCCAATTTCTCTGTGTGCATGTAATAGAAATACATAGCGTGAGCAAAGAATGCTTCTTGGAATCCTATGAATAAATATGCTTGCAGTAACAGTTTTCCGTCTGCTAAACGATCGAGCTTAGCATTTCTGGGGGCTTGGGTCATGAGGTCGAGTTCGGGCTTTTCGTGCATGAGAGCAAGTGCACTGAACACATCAGTTACAACACATATGATAATCATTAAGAATGCACTCAACGGTAATGGAACCCCAAGTAATATATTCATTAAAATTGGAATTGTTTCTGAGAAGCTACCAGCTGGTAATAGATATAGAATTACCTTTTTCAAATTATTAAAAGTTAATCTACCATAACGAATAGCTTCTAGTAATGAAGAAAAATTATCTTCAATGAGGATCATATGAGCAGCTTCCATTGCTACAGAAGAGCCTCCTCCCATTGCAATCCCAACATTTGCAGACCTAAGCGCTGGGGCATCATTTACACCGTCTCCCGTTACTGCAATTCTGAATTTACGCTTCTGAAATTGTTGAACAACGGCTAATTTATGATCTGGAGTAGCTCTGGAAAAGACTATTTCGTCATATTGGCAAATTCTATCCCATTCAAGCTCATTTAAACCTTCAATCTCAGGACCGTTAATTAATAGAGATCGAGCAGGACTAGTTTGAGATTTCTCATTATGTACACATACTTCAATAATTTCGGTCCCGGCTTTCGCTACAACATTCTCAATAGTATCGATTTCTGAATTGCTGATAATTCCCACTTGTCTTGCAATGGCTGTTGCAGTCAGAGAAAAATCACCCGTCAGCATCATAACCTTAATGCCAGCTGATCGAAATTGTTTTAAAGTATCCCGAATACCATCACGAGGGGGATCAATTAAGCCACACAGGCCAACCAAGCACAAATTAGAAATTGGATTCTCTACATCTATTGTAAAATGAGAAAGATCTTGATCGTTGGGTAAAATAGCCCTAGCCAGCAGCAACATGCGATGACCTTGCTTACTCCAATACTTACGCTCGTCCTTAAAAAATTTCCTTTTAGCAAAATCTAGAGGTTTTTGCACGCCATTTTCGTCCAAATAAAATTGACAGCAGGGTAAAATAACATCAGGAGCGCCCTTGATCATCATAATGCGTTGCTTGGTATTAAATACGTTGTCCTCGGATTTAGGTTGAACGATCGTAACCATCCATTTATTCTTAGAATTGAAAGGAATCTCTGATATCACAGTATATTCTTGCTGGAATTCGCTATTAGATTTAAATCTCTCTGAAAATCTCAAGAGCCCTGAATCTGTGGCACTTCCATATACTGTCCTTTGATTAATGGGTAGTTTCAAATGGTCTTTTTCAAAGGTGGCAGCATTGCAAAGTGATGAAATAGCTATGAGTTCCATAAATATGGGATGATATTGATCATGCAATTCGTAACAATCATTTAATTTATAGCACTTATCCAATACTACCGACATCACTGTCATTCGATTGTTAGTCAAAGTCCCCGTCTTGTCCATTGCAATCATTTGAATAGAGCCCAAAGCTTCTACAATATCCAAATTCTTCACCACTATTTTTTCGTCTGACATTTTCCTTGCAATGATGGTTAGTGTCAAAGTGACTGCAATAGGTAATCCAACAGGTAAGAATGCCACTAATACACCAATGACATTGACGAGCATATCGGATAAACTTAAAAATGAGGGGTATTTAACTTTTAGCCAAGATACCCATACAATGAGTACAAATAAACCTGTGGTAAGTGCCAATGTGGCAATGATTTTGACAAAAAAGCCAATTTCCTTCACCAGCAAAATCTCTTTATTAATAGATTTGCATGACATTTTAGCAATCTTTCCCATGACTGTATCATCTCCAATATTAATCACAATACCCTTACCTTCGCCATTTGTCACTAGGGTGCCCATTAAAGCAATGTTTCGACTCACCAAATAATCCTCGTCTGTGCATTCAGGAACAGTTTTCACTGGGTCATTCTCGCCCGTAAGCATAGAACGGTCAATTTTCAAGTCCTTCCCTTCGATAACACGAATATCCGCAGGTACTTTCATACCCAATTTCAAATCGACTAAATCGCCCTCGACCAATTCCGCTGTAGAAATCGAATGATGAACACTATCTCTAGTCACCAATACATTATTCGGAATCATATTACTAATGGAACTCAAGATCTTATTCGAACTAAAATGCTGATAAATATGAAATGAAATATGTAGACATACCACCAAAATCAACAGAATTGCCAATGCTAGATTGGAACTATCCGGATTATCTCCGCCAAGAGGTTTATAAGCAAGAATAGACAAGATGGAAGCAATCCACAACACAGTTGAAAACCCTCCAAACAGAGCCTGCAAGAATTTTTTCAAAAACATAGACTTGGGAGGACTGATGACATTCTGGCCGTATTTGGATAATCTTTCACTTGCTACTCTTTGAGAAAGACCTTCTGAATCTGATGTGGAGAATCTGCAGCATAGCTTGGGTATAGACAGAGTATGATAATCGATTTTCATTCCTTCGTTTGGCATATATACTGGATCTATTGTGCTTTTGTTAGGTTTTTTCCTTTGAAATAATCTTGCAAAAGGTTTCAATAAAAAATGAATTTGTTTGCGTTTGCTTGACATCTTTTCCACCAAAGTAATCATATCAAATTTTATCAGTTAAATAAAATTCAAAAAGAATTAATCATTAATATTGTACAATAAATATTAACGAATATTAAGAATAATTATAAGAAGTAATAAAAAGCTAACATTAACACCTTTATTATTTCAATATTGAAAAATGCATCTAAATTTCAAATTGATATAAATTTCTGACAATTTAAAATTATAAAATCATATCTACCAAATGAATACAAGGTAATATTTATTATTTTAGACAATTTTAATAAATGAGTTAACCTCTACAAATCATCAAGATTGACCAATAAATTCATGATTAGGATTTGATTCCAAATTTAATTTTATTTCAAATTAAAAAACATCAGCCAATTACTCAAATTTATAACTAAATTACATGATAATTGAAAACAAGTCATATTAAAAATTTTTATAATTATAATATTATATTTTTAAATATCTAATATAGTTCAAATATGATCCTCTATCACACCTAAGTTAAAATTACTCAATTCATCATTTTACCAATTTTTAGTGTTAATCTGTTTAGTTTGATTTTACTGCATTTAAAAACTTGATGAAACTAGGACCCTCCAATCAAATTAAAGAATGAATTATCATGAGGCTTAATCAATTTTCAGTTAATTTTTATTTAATACTAAAAATCGGATCAATTTTTTTAAAATAATTTTGGTTTCATTATTTTGAAATTTTGCTGCAAATTTTTTGACAATTTAGAATGGCTAAATATTAAATAATATAACTATATTTATATTAGTAGTTATAATTTTTTCAATTTCTGGTGATAGAAATAGTTAATTATAATTATAACTCTTTAACTAGACTAGTATCACTCTATATCAAAATTCAAATGCATTCAAGAATTATGATTTCTGGCTGTGTTTACCAATATGTCAAATAAAATTCCAAATTACTTTAAACTAACAGGAATATATATTACTTTGGATTATTACCAGAAAAATAAGGCTGGTATTTATACGGGTAATTCCAATTATAAAAATGCCGAAGGGACACCAAAAATTATCGAATGATTTTATGAAATGAATTCAATATCGTAATAGAAAAACAAAATTATGTCATAGAGTGATCAAAAATAATTAAAATCTTAATATTTATTCCAACTATTTTTAATGTATAAATTTCATTTAGGATATTTGTGTGTTTTTTAAAAGATAAAATAATCCATTTAAAATATATGTTAAATTCATATTTAATAATGCTTTTTTCAAAAATAAAACTATATTAATAAATGTATATATTTTCACACTATTCCACTATTACCACTATAATATAAACGAAAATATGACCCAAAATCCAATAAAATCAATAATAATTACAAGATTTTAGTTTGAGTATTATATCTGGAACAATTTCAATTACAAATCGGGAAATAGCCGAAGCTCAATCTTTCTTAAATTTGATTTGGTACCAAAATTGAACCATTGAAAATAATTAAAATTATAACAATATGCTTTATATTAAATTAAAATTCTTCCAATATTGTAAATTTGAATTTAATCAATGTAAAATGGATAACATGACTATAAAAGAAAAAAAGATATAATTAATGATAATTAGGATTATTTGGAAATACTTGATTATATTATCAAACATATTCAAAGCTTTTTACGTATAAATCAATGATAAATTTGTACATTTAAATTTAATTCATTACAACACTTTAAAAAATTTATAATATTGAACAATAAATTATTTTATTATCAAATCAGATATTACACATTTAAAATATTTAAAAATGATTAATCTATTTATTATAAATCAATATATATATATCAAGCTTATTAACTCTACTTTCAAAATGTAAAACTTAGATATAAAATTGATTATGCAATATGTTTAAAATGCTGATATTTTAGTAAAATAATCTTCGTGTCAGGTACTCGATAACACTGGCCAGAGTCAAGGTAGTTAGATCGCTGGTCATAGTGAAGCATAGTAAGTCCGTGACATGTAGGACGAGCTGAAGCACATACATGACTAGCTGGGTAGCGAGCATGATGAGCAGTGGTGGGGAATACGCTACTGTATGTGGGTCGACAGTGATTAATTAGCCTGCATTCATCTAGATCAAATAATGCGAATACAATTGATAGAATAACTCCGAATTTAGTCAGTTTTAAAGTGATTTTTATTGACTCCGTAAGGTAGAGCAGTAGCTGGTAAGCTAAACGTCGGATAAGCATTCTACCAGAATTCCTTAATTATTCTCCTTACTTTTATGTTAGCCTATGCTTTTTATTGGGAGCTATAGGCTAACCGATGAAGTCATCCTCGTGCACCGCGCAATGTGAGTCCCAAGGAGGACAAGATTCCCAATGCACCTCGTCAACTGGTTTTAGCAGAGGGCTCTTTCACCCTGGCATTTTGATTAAAATATGTGTATATACCATGTATATACTCATAGCAATAATGTTTAAAATTTCTAAATTCTGGCAAATAGGTTTTAAAAATTTTAAATTTTTTCAAATAATAGTATAGTATTTAAAAACATCTCTTGAACTCAATCTATTTCTTATTTTTGATTTGTCTAATCATTTTTCAATTTAGAAATTTTTTGAATTAATCAAGCCATTTCAAGTTCTAACACTTTATTATAATATTTTGATTATGAGTTTTATTTCAACAATATTCATTGTCAAAATTATCATGTGTTTACATAATTGATAGTTTATAAAAATTAATAATTATTTAAAGATTAAATATCCACAGAATTCCCATTTAATTATATTAATCATTAATCTGAAATTTCCACATCATTAATTATTTTCAACCAGATATATATTTTATGCTTGAATTGAGTATACGTTACAATTTAATAAAAACGTTTTTAAATTCAAATATATTTACCAACGTTAATCTTATACATATATTAACATTTAAATAGCTTGTCGAAATATGATATCATAATAGGCAATACACTATAATATATTTTTATTATCAAACTGAATACCATATAAATTGAAATCCGAACTCTTGGCTATTTACGGATAATTTTATTAACCTTTGGATTAGGAAAATTTCACAAGTCACAGAATTTAAATTTCAATTATTTTCAAATAAATACAAAATAATCAGTACAAAAAACAGACTATAATAGTCATAAAAATATATTAATGGATATTTATTTAAGTTTATTATTTATTAAGATATTAAATTTTTTTTTGATTAATTTATCAAATTATTAACCAAAAGGATTTTAATTTTTGAATGCTAATCAAAATACCTTTTCATAACATTATAAATTAAATTCCCATAATACTTAATCAGGTATCAATTCAATGTATAAAAGCTTAAAAATGCCAATAACCAATCCCCAAAACTCCATTTACCAATAAAATAATATAATGACAAATTTTACAGTCCTTGTCAAAAGTGAACCACAGAGACAGGTACTTTTACTACCAACAAATAATCAGAATGGTGTCAAAAACTTTGGAGCGTTATTCCAACTGAATGATACAGAGTTTACTAGCACAAATGTTGGAGCAATTCATATTAGTTTGGTAGAGTTAGACAAGGTCAATAAGAAAGAATGGACCAGATTGACCAACGGTTACGGTTGCTTGGGATTTTTGAATATTGATAAGGGTATTTATATTTATATATAATATATAATCTATTATTAATGATTTATTAGATATATATTTATTGATTATATCATCACAAACTAGAGTATGCCAACTACCTAACGAAGAGAATATATATAGAATTAACGATGTTCAATTCGTCAATTTAATTCACGATTATTACGATATTGATTTTGATAAACTATGGGCTTTCGAGAGGGATCATTACGACAGTGAGGAGGAGATGCAGCAAGAATTAAAGTATAATTATGATAATGTCAGATTATTTTTGAGTAGAAATTTCTTCTATTATTCAACAGATATGGATTTGACAAGATTTACTCAGAGCAGGTGATATATATAGAATATATTACTCTAATTAATGTTATTTATTTAATGTTTTTTAGACTGAAGCAACAGCAAATTTACCAATTTGACGAAACGTTCTTATGGAACAGTGATATGATGTATCCTTTGAGATCTTTCTTTCATAATTTAAATCCCAATAAGAAGAAAGCATTTTTGAAGAATGGCTATATGGTTCCTATGATTCAAGGGTTCTGCGATTTGAAACAACTGTCAACAGGTGAAGATTTGAAGATTGGTATTATTTCTAGGATGGGATGGAAACGAGCTGGTAATTGGATTATATTAATTTATATATATGTGGTTAATATTTGGTGATTAGGTACTAGATTTAATACTAGAGGTATTGATGATGCAGGCAATGTAGCCAATTTCACAGAAGTAATCAACATAATATATCGAAATATATCATATATTAAATCTTTCTCAATTAGACTGAAATAATATTTTTCAATTCTGATTTTTTATTCAGTTTCTTACAAATTCGAGGCAGTGTACCAGGTAAATTAAAATAGAAAATAATTTATAACTTTAATTAACTATTTTATTATTGATTAGCATTTTGGGAACAAAATGTAATATATAAATATAACATAATATATACATATAAATGATATTAATAAATATCTTATAGGGGTTACAACTAATGGGTCACAAAATCCAAATTATGAGAGGATTGGAAGCAACTCTACCAGCTTTCAATCAACATTTCCACAAACTGCTGCAACGGTACAAAAATATCCAAGTGGTGAATTTATTAAGTCAGAAGGATGGTCCCGAACTTCAGCTAGGTAATTTGTATGCGAATCTGATAGCTCACTTTTTGAGTGGTCAGAAGACAGATGGCAAATTGAATTTAGTGGATTTTGACTTCCATGCAGTGTGTAAGGGTAATAACTATCAGTTTGCGTTGTTGTTGGTGGACCAGATGGAGAGCCAGTTGGAGGAATTTGGATTTTGTGGTGTGGATCTTGCCACTAATAAGTTGATGCATACTCAAGAGGGTGTTTTTAGAACAAATTGTTTGGACTGGTAAATTTATTACATAACTTCATCAAACTTGTATTAATCTTATTATTATTTTGTAATTAAACATTATACAGTTTGGATAGGTAATTTGAATCAGATAGCTAACTACCACAATATTTATATTAATATAATTATTTAGAACTAATGTTGTCCAAGGTTTATTCACTCAGTATCATCTCAAAAGGATCTTACAAGAGTTTGGACTAAGTCACCTCTATGGTCAAGTCATCCCTGTTATTTCTCAATTGATGGGGCAGAATGGGGATGCCATTTCCAGAATTTATGCGGGTACGGGTGCTCTAAAATCTAGTTTTACTAAGAGCGGTAAATCGTCCATTGCAGGTAATCCAACAATGTTGGGATTTGAACATTAGTTAACTTGAATTGATTAGGTCTTTTGAACGATGCTTCCAAATCCGTGAATAGAATGTATATTGGCGCTGTGACCGATAGAGTGAAACAAGAGCTGACAGATATGTTATTGGTAATTATAATATTTTTTTTTGAAATTTTTTGCGTTATTAATCAGTAATTAGGGTAAATTACCTGGACAAGTTAAATTAGTATTGGACGGACCTTCTAATTTTGATTCGATACCCAAATCACCCAATCAACAGTAATCTTTTTATATTCAAGTTTAATTTACATACTAATATATGATCTAGAGCTTTGGAATTACATCATCCCAACACTAGTCAACCACCTAAGAAACTAACAATACATTGTGGTACATATAACGTGAATGGACGTCATCCAAGCGGTCAAAGTTTAGTTGATTGGATTCTACCTCCCAAGCGTAAGTTTAATATTAATCAATTTATTCGCATATTAATTATAGTATATAGTTGAAGAAGATATTCCAGATCTTTATGTTATGGCATTTCAAGAAATTGTCGAATTAACACCCTCTCAAGTAATTTTGGCAATATGAATTGATTAATATATTTATACTAAATTATAAATTAGATATTAAACGCTGATTTAGGTAGAAAGTAATGAATCCATTTGTCGTATTAAAATAGCTCTATACTAATTAAATTATATAGATTTATATGGCAAAATATTTTAATTAAAGATTTAAATACTACCTTCCCCGATGGCAACTATGTTTTCTTAAGCTCTGAACAATTGGTTGGAATTACTATTTTAATCTTCGCTAGGGATACCATTTTACCATTCATCAATCAGTTGGAAAAATCTATTAAAAAGGTAACATTATTTAATTATAATATCATACCTCATAGTTGATTGGTTTTAGACCGGTTTTAGTGGCATTGCCGGTAATAAAGGAGCTGCTGCTATTAGATTCGTAATTGGCGATGTCTCCTTTTGTTTTGTAGCTTGTCATTTTGCTTCTGGTAAATATGATCATGATAATACTATGGTTGTATACTAATTTTGCAAATAGGTCAATCTAAAGTTGAAGAGAGAAATTTTGACTATCAGACCATCCATAATGAGTTGACTTTTGGTTTTAATAGAACTATTAATCATCATAAGTAGCTATTATGCAATTATTATTATTATTATTATTATCAATATTGATCAAGTATGATTTAGTGTGATCGTATATATGGGTGATTTTAACTATCGTATTAATTTGAGTAATGAACAAGTGCGCCAAATGGCTCACGATCCTAAACATATTGACTCATTGTTGAATTATGATCAAGTAATAACACTAAATAATTTCTAATCTTTATATATTAATCGTATATTTTTAGCTGAAGAGATCAATGCAAAGAGGCTATGCATTCCAAGGATTTTCTGAACATCCTATTGATTTCTTCCCTACTTATCGTTACGATATCGGTACAGATATTTATGACACTAGGTAAATATTATTATAGTGTATAATGTTATGTTATTAATTTTTATTCTAGTGAAAAGAGAAGAATTCCAGCCTGGACAGATCGTATTCTGTACAAAGGATCGGGAGTAAATTTTCCTTTTTATTTTTTATGTTATTAAATATTAATTCAAAATGTTAGATGACTTGTAATTATTATACCAGAGCTGAATTGAAAGAATCGGATCATAAGCCAGGTATGTAATATTTTCAGTCATTATTTATTAATTTGTTAACTGACTTTCATTTAGTAATGGCTGGATTTAAAATAGATGTAAACTTCATTTATAAATACCAATTATATTAAAATATTTCTAATTAAATATTACTATTAGTTAACCAAATGTCTTGATGAAGTCAAACAGAGAATGGCTCGGCCTTCAGTCCATGATAAACCCGTCATATCATTCTCTGAGAGGAATATTATTCCAGAGAGAAATGATGTTCCAGTTAAATCACAACCTCCACCACGACCTCCTAAACCTCAATTAGCCAATTTAATAAATTTTGACACTGAAACTCCCATTTTGGATTGTAAAGGATGTAAGTACTATACAAAAATTCATATAATTAACGTGTTAAACCTATCATTTTAGTACCTCCTCCTAGTGATGACAGTCAACAATGGTGGAGTTTAAATTCCAAGAACAATTATCTGGATGCAATGTCCAAAGGTATTTTCAATCCATTATATATCATATTATTTTTAATGTAGCTATTTAGATTTAATACACATTCAAGAAGATAACGATCCCTTCAACTATCAGTTTCCTCCCCACAGCTGGAATCCTAAAGTATCAACAAATCCTTTTAGACAACCTGGGTTCCACTTTCCTGATTTTTCTATCCAAAAGCATATTGGTCATGTCAAGAGAGTTTCTGATTCTTGGACACCTAGGAATCAAAAATTACTAGATTAATTATTTATTTGAATAAAATTTTGAGTAGTTTAATAATGCATAATTTTTCGATATGGCGAATTAGCTGTTTATTTATCACATATATCCAAGTTATTCACTATTAATTATAATAGGAACAAAAATGATATCAAGATAGTTCGAAATTTTATAAATGATGTCAGTAATTCAAATTCTCAATCGAATTACTAGTCATTATAATTTTAATTAAAGTAATTATCCTAAAGCGATCTTGATGGATTATATGTTGTAGATGGAATTAAATGAAAATTTATAAAGTAATTTCGAAATTGTATACTAAAAATATATTAAAATTTGAAAAAAAAATCAAAATTGTTTGATACAAATGAACCAATTGAAGGATTTTATTCTAAAATGAAGCTAACCATAATGGAGGCATTAAGTAAGTTAGCATCAGCTAACGTGTCATCCAAACTCATCGCTAGTTGACGACGCATGCACACAAGTTCCAAATCTTCAGCCTCTTTGGGGATTTGTGTCTTAACAAATTCAAATAAGTTCAGAACTTTGTCAGATTTAGCAAATGTTTGCACTTTATTGCTGCCATCTAATTGAACACATCGATTAATACAATGTTTATATTAAAATAAATATTTTGGTACCTGGGAAGTTGAATTTGATTCTTGTCACAGGTATGCCAGCTTCAGGTATAGGAGGAGCCTTAGGTATAATGTTCTTAATCGTTTGCTTCAATTGTTCGGCTGGGTCTGATGAGGCAGCTTCGGTAACTTCCTCCACCTCATCATCCAGATTGTTCGAATCATCTACAAGATCGATAAGCTCAACAGAATTCTGACCATCATTAGATTTTGTGTCTTGCATAGCTGAAGAAGAGGATTGAGACTCCTCTCTCAAAGGAGATGGCTGGTTGTTTGCATGTTCCTTTAGGGAGGCAGCAATTGCGGCCTCGATTTGTTCGGCTTCAGACATTTGATCGAATGTCTTTGGAGGAGGAGGAAGCTTAGGTGGAGGGGCTTGTACAGCACCAGATGGATCGTTCTTGTCCAGGAACTCGGTAATGATTTCTATAAATTCAGCAGGGGTGAATTCGCGATTCCAAGATACCAATCTTTCACCAGTCCTAGGATCTAAAACAGCGATATGGGGAAAGCCCTCAAAAGGATAAAATGTCTTGTACCATTGACCTTCATGATGTTGAATCAAATACTGAATAAAAATAAAGTTTTCTCTGATAATAGACTTGACAGCAGGAGACTTCCAAACATCTCTATTTAAAACTTGGCATGCAAATTCTGTAGGGTCTTGGATATTCAATAATAAGAATTTCTTATCCTGTTTTCCTTTAATTCTTGCCTATTGATAAATAAATTTTTATTTTTTGTTATAAATTAAAAAAATCAAATTTACTTGTTCTATAGATCCTGTAAACATTAAATCCAATGGGGGCTTGAAAAGATCTTCCAATTTTCTCTCTTTAGAACGAGCTGTCAGATTCAAAATTAATATTAAATTTAGAAAAAAAATAAATATAGGAACTTACTGGGAGAAGTTTCAACATCAATGCTAGATTCATCTTCACTGAAAGCATTAGAAAAAGAACTAATTTTAGTTAAAAACTCATACAAACAGAAAAAGGGATTTTGAAAAAATAAAATAAAATAAAAAATTACCGTATGGATCTGGAATGATAGGGTGCAAAAGGGTTACCACTTAATACGCTTGGAAAAGGGTCTACGAGTCTTTCAGTAATGGGACGAATTGGTGACCTAACTTGGTTGGTTTCGGCAAGTTGACTAGCCAAACGTGCGTCTGCTTCTATCTGATCAAAATCGGTTTCAAAATTAGCTGAACTAGTGCTAGGTCGATTTATTGTGGAAGGAGTTTCATCGGTATTGAAATAATTTGTAACAGCATTGGTGATATCACCCTCAAAAGCCTAAAAACTTTGGTTTAATTTTATAAATTTATATGAATTTTTGTTAAAATTAACCTCTAAATATTGTTTAGCAGTCTGAGGATCTGTATTTGTCAAGCTAACAAATTGTTCAACTAAATCATCACTAATATCCATTTTAAATTAATAAATAATAACAACAATAAAAACTATAATATAAAACTAGAAATGATTATTATTATCTATTTGTTATTAATATGTATTGATAAAAGATTAAAAGTTGTTTATCAAAATCAAGATCCATAATTGGTATTTATAGGACCCTCTCAAATTTGAATCTCATTTTGAATATTACATTACGTAATAAACCACTTAAGACTTACCATTTTTATTGTTATGATATAATTAAATCTCAAGATCACTTGTTTATTGCTTACCTTTCTTATTAGTTATAATTTTATGTTTTCAAAACTTGTTGAAAATTAATTTAATACAAAACCTTTTAACATATTATATATTTAACTAATATCATTATTTCTCAAAAATATGCCGATTTCGATTATTTTATTTAAAATATCGAGTTGTTTGATCATTTAATTATTATTGATTATATTACATGAAATCATTGTATAATGATAATTGAATAAATTATAACTTTTAATCATAACTGATTAACTAAATATGTCAATTGGCTTTTATCAATGATGTATATTTTATATTAATATGATATAAAATCGTTACCAAAATAGTCAACTTTGAAATATTTTAAATCACAATGAATACAAATAAAATTGTTTTAATGTACTAATATAAAATATATTCAAGATATTATTAAAAAAATTAAGATGAAATATAACTATTCTAACTCAACACCACTTTCCAGTACTTCATTCACTTCATTTTCCATCAACTTGATCCAAACGAGACATCCTTTAGCTAAATCTAATTTTCCGGATCGTTTTAATTTCAATGCTAATGCTTTATCCTTAGTGATCTGGGATTGTACTTGCTCAATATATTGTTTCAATGATAATTGACCAGTTTGCACTTGAAGCATAAGAATTTGCAATTTGGCTTGGAGTGAAGTTAATCGATCTTCCTGCTCAGGTGTCAAGTTGGATAATTTTTCTAATTTTTCAATTTCGTGACTCAATACCATGTTCGATACAATATTATTGACGCTATTAAATCATTAGTTAGTAATTGGGTACCAATTATAATAATACATCGATATTACTCATAATAAGCAGATTCGTTTTCATCCATTTCTTCCTCTGTAGCATCTGGCATATTTGTGGTAGGTTCCACTGTTTCAGATTGAGGAACTGATGGTGATGTTTGATCAACATTTGTAGTTTCAGTTTCAATCGGAGCCTTTGGTTCATCATTAACTGGTTTTAATTGCTCAAAACCAGTGATCATAATCCAATTCTCCTGCTTCTTAATGATTGCAGATTCGATCAATGGAATTCTCTGACGAAGTCTAATATTAAGGGTTCCTCCGGTAGGCCTTCTAGTATTAGAATCAACCAACTAAATCATATTTAGTAAAGAATAAAAACATTTGAATTAATTATGTTACTTGGAGAGTTTCTTCAACAGTAGTTTCTTTAAGTAGACGATCCAATTTCATTTGAGCCTTTCCTATTGAATATGATTTCCATAGGAACCCTCTATAATGAAACACTTCAATTATTAGTTTCTTTCTCTCTAAATGTCTTTGGAAAGGCTTAGTCCTCTCAATAGGGATGAGCTGAGTAAAATTAAACTGAGGGTCAGAATCTCTATTAATTACAGGAGTGTCTCCTTGCCCTTGACTAGAGTTAGCGGGCCAGCCAAAATCAAAGTGAACATATGAATCAACAAACTTTGGACCGATTTCTTTACAAGAAAGATTATTAGCTTGTCCAATGAAAATTTCCAAAGCATTGGGTGGCACATCAGGAACAGATTTGTCAAATGTATATACCACTTTTTCTTCAGCAGTGAGAGGTTTAGGAAGTGGGTCATTTTCAAGATTGGATTCAAGCTGAGATAACTGCTCCTTCAATTCCTTCTTTAATTTGTGAAATCTAACCGCATTTACTTTATCATTATTCTTTAGGTAATAAGATGCTAATTTGGTGCTTAAATCCACTTGAGATTGGATTTTAGGGATTAATTTCTCGTAAATAGATCTATTAGAAAGAACCTCTTTAACTGGCGATTTAGGGGATTTAGGAGATTTCGGATTCGGACTTATTTTTTGAGACTGAACTGGTTCGCTTGATACTGGATGGGCACTAGTATTTAAATTCAAATTAGGAGGTGGTGGAAGTGTAAATGAACTTTCCAAAGGTAGTCCCATAGATACAAGTTCTAAGGGTTTATCAAGAGATTTGGCGATGACAAGCATTTCTCTAGCATGAGCGAGATCGTTGCTCTTTTTATAAAATAGAGCTGCTTTGCGATATTCATTTCTACGCATTTCAATTTGAGATTGAAGAAGTTGTAATTTAGGTGATATGGGTACATTCGATTCATCTTCAGACTGAGGATGATTAAGAGATAAAGATAATGAATACCTATCTGAGTCAAAATTTCTTTCACTGGGTGGATATTGAGCTTCTAAGCTGGCATTATCTTCTGTATATGTGCTCAATGGAGGACTTGCTGGACGAGAAGGGTTTGCTGGCTGGTCTGAGGAAGGAGATAAGTTTGAGGTAGGAGGGTGGATATTTGAGTTTTTATCTTCACCACTCAGTTTAGCAAGTTCACCCTAAAATAAAATAGTTAAAATACTATATAAATATTTGTAATTTATAATTACTAAAAGGATTGGGTCATTCATATCTTCTTCAGTCACTATGACTTGTGGATCTTCTGTATCTTCGAAATTATCAATACCAGCACCATTTAAAGCACTCAAATCCAAATTGGCTTGAGCTGTTAATTTTCCCAATTCGTTCTAATAATAAATATTTAATCGATATATCTTCAATGAATAAAGAAAATGGATAAATACCAATAATTCATTATCATCGAAGTTTTGGTTGTTATCCATAAGCTCAGGATTGAACTCTAAATCCTGATAATTGAAATTATTTTTGTTTTCTTTGTTTTTGGATTTGAATCCGAACATAATATTATACTGAAATTATTAATAGCTGGTCTATATTAACGTATTAAAGATATCTGTTAATAAAAAACGAGACTGTGCGACATGAATATTTATATTTAATTTTTATTACCATTAAATTATGGGATATCAATATTAGCAAAATATTAACACGTCTTGGGAAAGCCGTGTCCGGAATAGTATAAGCAAAAGAGAGAGATATACGGAATTCCAGGTAAAGGTTAGGGAGATAGGGGGTTTATTGGTTTAAGCCAAATAGCTGGGAGGACCCAGATCGAACTCCTTCTGTGTAGAATAGCTCTGTTTCTGGGTTCTATATATAGTGCATAGAGTAGTAAGTTTCTGGAGTTTTCTGGAGGGTTGTATCATTAGCTGATTAAAGGATAGGGTTGAAGTGGTTGGTCACGTGAGGGGGAATGACCCTTATATTCAGTTGAAGTAAGCATATTACGTGGGAGGAGAGTCACCTGACTCGTGACAATATTATTTAAAAATATAATTAATTGAACGATATCTTATACTAATTATTATATTCAATATCATCGCAAAGCCTTTAAATTATTATAATAATAATTAACTTATGATAATAGAACATCTTTTAGTTAAATTTTAAATTGAGTAGTTAGACAACAAAATAATTATTCAAACAATATTTAATAAAATTTATTTTAGGAAAAAGACTTTTAGTTGATCTTATATTTTTCAATCAGATTTTTTCGTAGATTCAATTTTAGGTTGGAATTGTTTGAAAAATTTAACTCCTCCAAATTTGAAAAAGGCCCAAGAAATAAACAATGCAATATGACCAATATAGTATAATTGGGCCCAGATGTTTAAAGAGGGAGTGAATTCTAAAATAACAAAGGGAATGATGAAATAACTAAGAGAGATTTGAGACAGTGCCCATCCTAATATGTTGTACATTCTAATAATTCCTGGATTAGATTTACCAAGATACATCACAATTGGTCTTAAAAATCTTCTTAAATCTGATTAAAATTATTAGTATTAATTTGATAGAGAGATATTATATTAAACTTACTCTTGGATGTTTCGCTAACAAATCCCATTAATAAAAATGTTACTAAAATGAATGATATATTAATAAAGCATAATAATTGCATAACTGAATTAAAATTACAGTAATATCCAGGGTAAAAGCCGTGCCAGAAAGCTGAGGTGGCAAAAGTACAAAGAGATGCAAACGCAGTATCTTTTGTGCCAACTGGAGCCAATCTTAAATAAACATAATGTCTTAACCACTGGTTTGTACCAATATTCCAATTATCCAGAATGCCTTTTAAGCTTTGACTTGTTTCAATTTCAATTACTTTTACATTAGTCATTCGATCCCTATGAATTTAAATGAATATAATTATAAAAATACTCCAATATTCATATTTACCATTTATGATTTCCTTTTTCATCCAATCCATTGTATCCGAATCCTGATAAAATGCTTGCACCTTCAGCTAATAGCCAAACGAAATAGTATCTATTACGTTCCATAACAGCACTTAATACCACGTAGGAAAATCTAATCGTCCATAAAGTTGATTATATTGATCATTCCTTAAATTAAGTTTTTGCTTACTTGTTAAAGAAGGTTAGTCTGGAAAATTCAGGTCTTAAACAGTAGGATAAAGAAAAGATTGGGGAGACTGTAAGCGTTAGGATAACATAAAAGATACTTTGGGCGAAGACTTTCAAGAATGGTATTATTGGATAAGGATTGTTCTTATTAGACTAACGAATTTATCAATATATAATTAGATAATCCAAATAAAAGCAAATAAACTCTTACCAATTCACCCTTCTGTTCAATAAATCGCATATATTCGGCATACTAAAATCGTATATAAATATAAGTTGAAATAAACAAAATAATTAATAATATTACGTCAAAAGCAGGACCTGCAGCGAACCCACAAAAGAAAAAGATATAGCCTAAAAATTCCAACACAGAAGGAATTTTGACAATTTTTCTAGCTCTTTGATATTCAGATAATTCCTATAAAATAAATTAATAATCGTATTAATTTTGAATTTATCTAGTTTTACTTCATCTTTTTTAGATCCATCACGAACGTTCCAAGCTAACATAGTTAATTTAATGGTCCAAATCATTTGAGGCCCTGAGTGATCTAGTGTAGCTTGTCCATAGTCATAGATTTGTCTATAGATATGACTAAAGATGTTGATTATTAATATTATATCATTAATAAATTCGTATATGGTTATAATTACGTATATGACATATGACCCATCGCCCAGATAAATATAAGTTTTGGAGCATTATCAGGTTTAGCAAATAATAAAATCGAATAAGTGACGATACAGCTAATTATAAGATGTATATATCCAGCTACAGAGCCATGAATACCAAGGAATAAAAATGTGGTGATGAAAATATTAGATAAGTGCTTTAAACTGGCAGAATTAGGCAAAAGTCTGAAAATACAGGCAATAGGATATGTTAGCAAGATGCTAGAAATGAATCGTATTTGATCTAGTGGAAGTCCTCCAGCTAAACCGGATAATCTTTGAAAAAATTCATCAAACATTTGTTGATTATTCAATTTTAGTTGATATTATTGATTATTTATATATAGTTCAATAAAATATTTTTTGAAATTTGTTTAAGGATTTGAATATTGATAGTATTGTTTGTTTGAGTTTGACTGAGTAGTATTATATTGGTGTATTAATTAATAATCAATTATAGAACCCTTTTTCTCAACTTTAAGGTCACAGACCCTGCTTTATACCTTTTCAATAGTACAAAATAAATCCAATTGGCACCCCGGATAATTAAATCAAATCAATGGAGAAATGAAATCAAAGAGAGTTTAAGAGTTGGAGTTTGCAACGTTTGGTAAATCCAGTACATTTCATTGGTTTAATTTAATCAAATTAAATAAGATTAATGAAAAAAATTTAACAAGCTTGATTTTCTTGATATTTAACTATTTTAACAGTTCTATATTTTGTTTATCCTAATTCAAATCCCAATGAGCCTCCCAGTATTCCCCACTATCTCCGAATTCCTTCAATCAACTTAGATTTTCCGGTCAAATATTTGAATTAAATTAAAATTAATTATTTTCATCAATAATATGTTTATTTTGATGTTTTTCAATCAATTGTTTACCCGTTAACAAAAATATATATTATTTGTTTTTAGTCCAAGTTTTTGATTAAAAATACTAATTGAATAAAATATTTAATAATAACACTATTTAAGCATAATTAATATTCTTCACCAAATATAAATGATTTTTTTCTGTTTTTAAACAAAAAAGAATACAAATGAAGTCAGAGTCTGAATCAAATACATTAATCAATCATACTTCTTAATACTCAAATGCAATTTATATATCCTTTAATCAATTTCAATACTTCATAGTATACTTTATATTTCAGCTTATTTATACTATTCTGATGTGATTTCCTAAGTTAGAAATCAAATACTTCGGTTATTGATGATTATAAAAATGATTTAATGGGAAATATGAAAATATGATAATTAAGGGTAAGATATTTAGTTAAAATATGCCGAATAATATCACATCTAAATATCATATGTTTCCCATATTATAACTACTGTTTTTCTAATTTTTGGGGAGTTGATAGAAGCTATTTCCAATACAATATTTGTTTTGATTTTATTCGAAATCTGAAAGTTAATTGATTTTTGATAAAAGCTTTTTTACATACTGATAGTATGTAGTATAATGCTATAACTAATTTATTGGCATGAATAATATTTTTGCTTTAATTTTATATTCTAGCTTGTAAATCATTATTTATCAGATATTGAACAAAAATGAGAGGACTGGAAAAATTTAATGTAAAGCTCAAAAACCATAATCCAGGAATATTGATGATAAATTAAACAATATTATTCACAGCTGATTAAAAATTTTTATAAATAAACATCAATATATTTTATGATTAATTGACACTCAAATCCTATAAATTTGAACTTAATTTCTTATTTCTTATATATGTATATTACTAATTTAATATCTGAAATAGATTAATACCGATCTCTATTTAAATATAGATAATATTTGGTATATATATTATATCTATAAAATTAATAAGATATTAGCAATATTTTGAAATACAATCAAAAAATCAATTCCAAAGCTACTTATTAGCATGTACTTCAAAGTTAAATCTATTGATTAAATATATAATTTGTTTATTGATATCATCACAATAACAATTTATTAAATATTTGAATCTGTCCTCAATCAATATCACGTTACTCTTACAAATTTACCATTTTCCACAAAAACTAAGATTTATAGTATATTTAAATAAATGTTAAATATAATAGCTATATATTTTTCTAATTTACAGTCTGTATTATATAATTTTTTATTTCGAATATGAAATTATTTCATAATTAAAATCAAATTTATTAAATAACAAATTTGTGAAATATAAAACTTTTAAATTGAGATATTTTGATATATATAATATTTTTCCTCCAAAGGTTATTGATTTATATAAATTATTTGATCAATATATGTTTATTAAATATAAAATATATAATCGGAATTTGAAAAACAAATTTAATATTAACTAAATTTAAATACCATTATTTCTCATTTCAATGTATCTATTTATTATTAGTGAATAATGTGTATATTTCCAAATATTTGTAAAAACATAATTTTGACCAAAAGCAATATATTTTGAGTATAAAAACAAATATAAAAGGTGATTAAATAAATTGAAAAATCAAGAATTTTAAAATTATTATAGAAATTTCACTTATATCAAAAATTTTAATATTTTTTTTATAATAAAATATTCAAACTTTATAGATCATATATATTTGAAATAATATATTCTTTATTAATAGATAAATTTTTGAGTATGAATTATAAGTTATATTTAAAAATTAAATTTCAATAATATTTGAATATTGAAAATTTGTAATCATATTATAAAAAACATATCTTGTTTTTATTTTATATTAATATTAAAGATTTTAAATTATAAAAAAAATATTTTTTTTTATTTCATAAATATCTTTTATAAATATATTCTAATATATTTTTAGAGAATATTATTAAAATATTGTATTTTACCTTTAATATCAAATATATAATCTTTTAACTTTTGAAAAAGTGTTTAATAGATTTATATTTAATTATATTTAAATTAATATATTTTTACTTATATTTATAATAAATATATCCATATTTAAAAAGCTAATATGAATGAATCTAATTAATGATTCATTATTTAACTTCTAGTTGATTTGTTTATATCAATATCTTATGTAAAATGATAGTACTAGTTATTCTAATTGGATGAAAATATTTCTGTATTAAATTTAATATAAAGATCACTATTTATTAATAATAAACAAGGCTTTTTTCTATTTTCATAACAATAATAATATAATAAAAGTAAAAAATAATTCTTTAGTAAATATTTTATTATAATCAAATAGTGATCTCAACCAAGATATATTATAAAAGATCATTTTATTAAAATGTTTGGATTATAGTATTTTGAAATATTTAGAACTAATAATAAGCAATAGCTTCCTTTGCTAATATATTTACTATAATAATACCATAGAATAACTTAGTTAGTTTATAACCAGCAATAGTATATTATGTTAATTTAAAAGCTAAAGATATTGAAATAAATATAGTGTAAAAATACAAAATAACACTATCACAAAATGATTGCTAGGAAATAATAAGTAAACTGCTTAAATAACATCAACCAAACCAATAAAAATCTGTTGATTAATGACATGAGGTTATATAATTAGAGTCTCTAAATGATTTATTCAATAGTTATAAATTTATAATTAATTAAAGTTGAGATATCAATGTCCATTTATATACAAGTTGAAATAATATCAAATGATGTTTGAAGATTACCACCAAAGATTTTTTTTCTATCACATGTTGTGATTTTCAGGGTAATTGGTTTACTATATTGAGAAATATAAAATCTTTCAAAAAATACTTTTATAGAAGATTTTTTCTATATTAAGAAATGACTATTGAGTAGGCACTGGAATTTTGTCCATATTGATATATTTATCCATATTTAACCGTTCCTATTGGCTAGTAATTTCGGATTTCTTTTTTAGGTCCAAAAATTTGTTGTGGTGATTTTAATGAGTATTTCATTTAGGTCCGAATTTAAATATATTCCTATGAATCTTAAATAGTGCAAAATTTTTTTCTTTGACTTGATTAATATGATTCAATTTTTAATTCTCAATTAAATTTCAAAAAAGATTATTAACTCTAATTTATAGAATATATGAGATTGAGTCTGAGAATTTATCCATTTAATAGATAAATTTGAAATATATGTAAAAATAATGATACTAATATATCTTTTCAATTTTTAAAATCATAGGATAAAATATTATTTTATTGAATTTTATGGAACATTCATCAAAATACGTTTAAACAAAAATACCGTGCACACCAAATATTATCTAATAAATTTATTCAGGATTTTATTGGCTCATCAATTAATTCATTTTATCACAAAAAACAAAATTAATTATGCGCATTGATCGATTATATCAACACATAATCTAGTGTAGATTATTAATTGAATATTAACTCAATATCAAATTATATATATATATATATATATACTATTTTATTTTATATCAATATTCTATAATTTTTATTTTTTTACATTAAAGGGTTTATAAATCTTTATTGAATCCACAAAATTTTATTTCGGACTGTAAAATTAAATATTAAGATTTTTGTGCAAATGTCCAATTGGATAATTCAGGTAAAATAATTATTAGCTGATGCCATTTTTAATTTTTTTTAATTCATGGAATTAAGTTAAAGGATTTGAGTAATGGATATGCAATGAACTTGATTCGAGTATAAAAGCAAATAATTTCCACAACACTTTCCAATTAATTTTTCTTTTTTACTTATTCAATTTTTAACCTTTGTATCTGTTTATCATATTAACTTCAATTAATCAAAACAATATCCTATTACATATATTTTATTAAAATGATTGAGTATGGAATATCTTCAAGTTACTATCTTAGGAAATTTTCATCATCAACTCTATTGTCATTGAAATTGTCATCGATTTTATTTTCTGGAATCCATTATTTATTAGTCGCATCTGCTCAAGTGCAGGATTTACGAACGATCTCTCACTTGGTACTAAGTTTACTGACCTTTACTTTAACGCTGTATCTTGTCGATTTGGATGCAATGGAAAATGTATTACCTAGATCTGTTCATAATATCTTAAAGGGAAGCTATAATCCACATGATACTATAGTCAGTCTATCAGCTCATCTATGGCTATTTCTGATTGTATTAGCACCATTACCTCAATTAGTTAATGATCCCTTAGGTGTAACAAAAATCATTCCAATCTTAAACTTTTTTATTTGGTATCAACTCCTAAGGACAATGTATATGTATCTATTTATTTACTTTTCAGTGGTAGCTATTTGGGTATATACAATTAAATTATTGATGTTTACTTTAATATTTTAAACATAAAGCTATAGATCACTTTAAATATTTCTGTTGATAGAAATTTTAATCACCGTATAAATAAACAATAATTAATAACAATCATAATATATAACTTGTATCAACATACCTTGGTTTTCTAAGAGAATCTATTTTTCAAGTTCAGTTTAAATTTTGAGAAAAAATTGATTAAAATATTTTCCCATCATATGGTTTTATTTAATACAACATATCAAATCATTAAACAGGATTATTAGTAAAATGGCTAAAAAAAATATTAAATGAATTCATTAACCTTAATAAAATTTAACCAACCGTTCATGTATATCCGTTTGTTTCTTTAATTATATTCTGATTTATTTTTATTCTAGAAATAAAATATGCTATTTACAATTTTTCCATGTGATCTATTTGTTCATAAACCCCAATCCATTTACTCGTTTAAGAGCGAAAACTATGTGAATATTAAACAATCCTCTTGTTAATTATATCTAATTTGAACAATTAATCAGGCAAGAATCTTTTTCTCTATTAAAATAATATTATGATTAAGTATTATAGATTATTGCTCTTAAAAATCAGTGCTAAAAAACCTCAACTTTTTAATATTAACTCTTATTATAATTTATGTTTTTAATCCTTTAATTTATATAAACTAATCAAGAGAATAATTTCAGGCTTATACATTATAATACATATTTTTTGATTTTTAAATTCTAAAACTACTAGACATATTTGAGATGTACCAAAGATATTTTAATTATATATTATGATATATTTTATTGCATAGTTAAAATTTTATATCAATTGGATGAATAATTCTTTGAAAACTACTTTCATCTAACAGCATCATTATCCTTGCAATTTTTAATAATCAACATAATAAATGCTGTTGAATATGTTACGTTTTTATAATTAAACATTTTTAAGCATAAATAGTAGTTTTAGAGTTAACATATATATACTAATACTAGAGAATATCAAAATCATATTAGTATATTTCGAATTATACAGAGTATTTATATTTGAAAAAAAAAGCTTATACATTATCCTTGATTTTTAATCATTATAATTAAAAATAAAAATATCATTTTAAATTACAATTACAACTCTCTGAAATAATTTTATCAATTATTATTAAATTTACAATTTTTATTAACATCAATTAAAATTAATATTTTATTAAAAATCGTAAAATTAATATAAGAGTTATCTCTTTAATAGTAAATAATAAGTTTCTATTAGATATTAGAGTATATTATAGTTAAATAAAGAGTTAAATATCTATCGATACACAATAAAAATATTGTATTAATATCCATTATAATAAAATTATAAATCTAACCTATCTATTATTGACCATTGATTATATTTAATAAATAAACATGGAAAAGTATTATAAATCCACATTAAAGCACAGTAAAAGGACCCAAAAGTAATTATTAGCATTGATTTATTAATAGTTATTTGAAGAAGATATTATCATAATTATTAATAATATATATTTTTATCACATACGAAGACTTCTCTTAAAGTCCTGAACTTCTTGAACAATCATATCTAAAAACAATAAATGAATATACCAATATAAATTATTTAATATTGAATTACTTCTCATTTCATCCATTGATTCCACAGATTCGAATGAAAAATCAAATATTTGATCGTGTGTAGGCTAAAGAATATAGTTAGAAGAATGGTTGAACAATACCATAATAGATATTACTTCATCATCAGGCTGGTGATGTGATGCAAGATAGGGATGAGCTAAGGCTTCTTGAGCTGTAATTCTTCTAGTATGATCCAAATCCAACAACCTTTCCAATAAATCAATAGCTAAAAATAAATTAATATAACTGTATTGGCAATTATATTAAAAAATATTACCTGCTGGTGTCGCTTTAGGATATATTTGTTGGAAAGGAACTTTTTGCATTCTGGGAAGTGATTTAATATATTCTTGAGCCTAATAAATATAAAATGAATTAGATTTATAGTAGAAGAATAAGTAATATTTGTTAAATACCCTATCACTACCCATTTTCTGAAGAGTTTGGTCATCTGGGGTGCCCAGGGTTCCTAGGATTTGCTTAAGTTGATCGACGTCTATATAAATTCAGTTAAAATGTATTCATCAAAAAGCATAGAAAAATACTGACAGTCTCTTCCCTTAAAGAGTGGTCGGCCACCCATAAGCTCAGCAAAAATACATCCCACTGACCACATATCAACTATAATAAATCAGCTATATTAGTATGATATTTTGAAAAATTACATATTTGACTTACTAGCTTGACTATAGCATTGGTATGAAAGCATAATTTCAGGAGCTCTATACCATCTGGTAGCAACATATTCAGTCATTACTCCTCCCGTTTCAGGACCCATTGAAAATCCTCTTGCAAGACCAAAATCACAAATCTGATTTCAAATATTAGGAAATAAATTATATATGTAATAATATTGATAATACCTTTAATTCACAATCAGAATTTACCAACAAATTTCCTATATGTTTATTAAAAACTATATTAAATTATAATAAAATTAAATTACCTGGTTTTAAATCTCTGTGAATAACGTTTGCAGAATGAATATACTTTAAACCACGGCATATTTGATAGATAAAATATTGAAAGTGAGCATCTGTAAGAGGTTGCTGTGATTTGATAATTTGATGTAAATCAGCTTCCATTAGTTCTTGAACTAGGTAACTACAAAATATTTGTAAATAAATTGATATTTAATTAAATTAAACAAATTTATACATTTCATCAAATCTTTTATAGTCATCAATTTCTAAATCTAAAATAGATGTAATCTATATAATATAATTAAATTATAATATAAATTATATTATATTAATATAATTTTACATTTTCATGACCGTTAAAATGTTTTAATAATTTGATCTCTCTTAAAGCTCTTTTGGTCAATAAAGATTTTTCAAATACTTTGGTGACTTTTTTAACTGCTACTTCTTCTCCAGTAGCGACAGATTTGGCAGCACTAAATATCAATTAATGAATAAATTATATTAAACATAAATTGAGTTTAGAGATACCATACAACACCATAAGCACCTTGGCCCAATTCTCTTACAAAAGTGTATTTTAAATCAATTTGAGACTGAGGTTGAGCCATATTATTGACTATTAATAATTATATTCAAAATGGTTTAATTGAAATATTAATTTGATGAATAAATTCCAATTTAATTACTTATTTATATCACATTAAAATTTAAAAATATGGGAATCAAATATTAAAATGTTAATCTACTCAATTATTTTACGCATCAGTTTCTAAAAATATCTGAGTGTTTTTAGGAAATTTGTTATTAACATCACATTTGACACCAATGATAACTAGTTCTATTAATAGTAATATGGATAATCTCTATTTTATACATTATCTTAATCATCATGGTTATATATAATTCTTTTAATCAATATTAAAATTTACTTAAAATTTTCTCATTCAAATATAATGTTTAATATATTTTAATTTTATTATCAATGAAATTTGATTAAATTAATTTTTTTGATAATATTTGCCTTTATGATTTATTTTGTTAATCTTGAATAATTAAAGAAATATATTCTGATTTAGTACTTGATGTTCAGATATTGGAATATATCCATGTGTTATAAATAGCTATAGATATTATATATTTTAAATGATAAAAATGCATCTTTATAAAATTTGGATTAAGTACAAAATAATATGCATTTTATTAAATGTATTAAAATATAACTACACTTTATTTTATCTATCAAATTTGTTTAAAATCAGTTCACAATTTACAGTTTAGTATAAAATTTTATTACTAGAGATTATTTGTAATATTTTTGAATGAGATTTTAAATCAAGATAATTTCCTATAATAAAACTGATTGGAATAAAAGTAATATTTAAATTTAGCCATTAAATATTATTTATTTCAATCTAATATTAATATATTTATATTTGATATTTTTATTAATTTAATAATATAGAAATTTAATTTTTAATTTGTAATCTTTTAATATTATAAAAATTTTCTACTTTTACTAAGAATAATTTAAATTTTTTAATTTAATATACAAATTTTAATATTTTCAAGAATCATATAAAAATACCTCTAATACATAATATTTAATGATTCAGTAGGAAATAAGAGATAGATTATTGATTGAAAAATTGATTATTTAATGTAAATTAAATAGCATGTTTTTGATTACTATTTAATATTTTAAATTGAAAATAGACATAAGTAATAAAGTTAATTAATCACTTATAATAATAATAATAATAATAATTTCAACTTTAATTTATCGTGGATTGCAAAATATTCTATTTAATAATAAATACATTAATTAAAAGTTTAAAATATTTTATAAAATTTATTTTGCATATTATCATTAATGAATAAATTATCAAACTTAAAATTTTGTGTGACTACTTAAAAATCAACTCAAAAATATTTTTTTTATTCTGATCATGAAATTGTTATTATAGTTTATTTCGAGTTATCATTATAAATTCTGTCAAATTAATTTCAATTTTAAATTCATATTGTATACCTTGGAACAATTAATAATACATATTACAATTTATTTCTATATATTAAATTCTTTGTATATTTGATTAGTTACAAATTATCTTGAAGTGAAATATGATCAAAAAATTGTCAAATTTACACTAATTGAGTTTTAAAGACTTAAATATACCTTTGATATTTAGCATCGTTACTAATTATAATTATAATGCTTAATTCTGTGTTCTCTATATATAGATATGTGTAAATAGTATATAATTTAATATAGTGATTTTATATTTACATCGGTTTAATCAAATAGAAATCATAATTGTAATATAATTTCCATATACAAATTTAATATTAAAAAATTAACAGTGATTGATTGAACATCAAATATAATAGATAAACTAGTAATCAACTTGAATAGATTAAAATTAAGGCTAATACATTAAATTAATATATAAATGTAAGGTGGTTTGAATATAAATACAATCAATAGTCTTTAAAAAAGATTGAACGGAGAAATGGGATTATTAAGAAATTAATCTCTCTATTAAATAAAATATTTTAACAATTAAATTTATTCTTGCTGTTTAATCTTCTTTAATAGGAGCGGTTTTTAAAGCTTTAGATTGTAATAAAGAAAATGGGCCACCAGCGATACTACCCAATGCAACATCAAAAATAACCGGAATAGGCCATTGCTAAATAAAAATAGATATGATTCCATTAAATTAAAGAATTGATCAAATTACCTGCCAATTCTTTTCCCGATCCAAAGGTAAAACAAAATAACTTAACAGTTCTCAAAAATTGAACATTAAATTTCGAAGGAAATATGGTTCTAAACTATATCAAATATTATTAAATTACATATATATGAAAATAATTTAACTTATCTTTATCTTTTAGTAATATTGATAAGAGGTCTATTATCTAATACAAAATTTATTTAGGGAATCAAAGGCAATGCTGAGAAAATGGTTAAAGATATGCTTCTTAATAAAAGATGTTGAATTTCAGACCTAATCAAAAATTGTAAGTAAATTTTTAAGGAATAAGTTAAATAAATTTAATACTCCAAAACATGAAAACCAAAAATAATGAAGAGAGTAAAGAAACAAGTAGTAAAGAATGATATACCTAACAAATAATGAAGTAATACCTAATAAAAATAATCATTCATCTGATAAAATGTAATTAATATTATATTATTACCTTAAAATTCAAAGAGGTTTTAGCATTTACACTTGAATTTACTTTTTTAATTACTTCATAAACATGTAATACAGAGTAAAACAAATAAATATATTTCATTTATTTAAAATTATTGAAAAAGTTATTAAAACCAAATACCCAAATTAAAATGAATAAAGTTCAGCGTGTAATGATCGAGTGAATATTAAAACTGTTTAAATTGCTGTTAGATTGAGTTCGAGAGCTTGAGTATAAAAAATTGTTTTTCGGTGATTGATAAGCTGTAGTATCCATTTTAGTCATTTATAGTTGTTAAATATCAAATGATTAAAAAGATAGGACTATTTATTTGTTAGCTTTTATATTAATCATCAAATAAAAATAATTATGGGAAATTTACCTAATTATGAATAACAATATAGTTTTGATGAATAATGCTAATATTTATTGTTTAAAATTACAAAGTACTGATTATATATTTACGTAATTGTTAGTTATTGCTGATTTTTGGGATGTGACCAACGTTCTGGAGCAACTGGCTGGGCGTCTTTGATCTTAGGGTTTTCCTTTAATTCACGTTCAACCGGAGCTCTCAAGTCCGTTTGCTTGACAATTAATCTGTCTGCAAAATGGTGATTGGTGTCTCTGTGAAGTGCTTCATCAGCTCTGATGGCTAAAACAACATCTCTAATAGTAGCATTATCTTCTAGGTGCCAGTAATCGATGGCAATTTGAGGAGCAGGACCATTTTCAATGTTGCCTTTGTCAATCTCATTAATAAAGGATGTATAACTAATAACAGCTTCTTCTTCAAGATATCCTACAACTCTATGTGCTGTGATAGGATGGATAAGGTATAGTAAGAAGAAAGCGTTGTAAAAGACACCTTGTACAAGAGTAATTAAACCTCTTTCCCAAAGCTTAGGTTGACTTACTCGCATCCATGTCATTAAGTGCATTCTTTCGTTTTCAGCTTCGTGGAGTAAATGATGAATCCACCCACCATCATGCTTCATCAATCTTAAACTTTGCAGATGACGAATAGTGGCACCTACCATTCCAGGGACTGCAGCAACAGTTTCCAGCATAACAGCCCTATGAACATATTTCTTTTTAAAGAACCAATCGGTTGGTTTTCTCAATAACTTGACGACATTCAAAGCTATTTTATCGGATATTGTTACAGGAACTCTATGGGACTTCAGATTGATATCCAATTTTTCCAGCTCTTCAGAACTCAAACCTCTGTAGAAAACATTACGAATAGGCTCGGGATGAACGGGTACTTGCAACTCATCTGGCATAGACTTGAAAATTTGTTCTAAAGTCATGGTGTCTTTTGGCTTGTTGCTTGGCTTTTGATGGGGTGGAGGTTGGTTCTGGGATGACAAATTAGCAGAGCCATCTTGTTTAATTGAAGAATAAAGGCGTTTGTAAGCTGAATGGTTAAGAGAGGAGTTGTATAACAAGGTAGAGCTGATTGGATGAAGTTTGTTAGCGACTTGGTTAAGTTTTATAACTTTGAATTTGATACTTTTGTTAATTAAAGGCATTTTGGAAAATTGAATTGGATGATGTTGATGGATTGAGACCTTTATATATTCGTCAAATCAAATATTCGGAATTACCAGGGATTTGGGAGTGATGATCTAACCTATCAAATCCTAATTTTCCCTTTATAACAACCTCAGTTTTTATTCACAATTTATTTCCAAATTGAATCAATAACTAAATTTTTAGATATTTGAGGAATAAAATGGATCAAAGAACTGATTGGATAAATATAAAATATACTAATTTCTGTGGTAATCCTAAATTGTCAACTTCTATCTTTGGATTCACACCCAAAGTTCCTTTAAATATGCAGAATCGCACAATTCTCCTAATACTCCAACAACACATAAAGCACCCTTTTGACATACACTCTCAACGCTATCTTTTCCATTCCTTCTTCGACTACTATCTATTATAACCCCTCCTATTCCCTATCATCTACCACTAATTTATAATTAATCATTTATACCCTGAACCCTTTTGAAAATGACGCATAATCTAACATTAATATCAATACATCAACAATCGTTCGAACCAATACTCGTGCAGTTAGTCGTTGCACAAGTTATCAAGTACTCGCCTCTGGTCGTCAGTAGCCTACATCAGTTCATTATAGCTCGAATTTTTCAACATGTCAGCAATGCTCTATTTCCGAATCTTCTAACTGAAACAATTCCTATTAATCCATCATATTTGATAAGTCTTAATTTCGTAACTAAATGTTATCCAATATAAAATGATGATATCATCTTCATTCACTAGTCAAGTTTAAAAAAATAAAATTGCCTAATAAAGAATTTCCCAAATTTCTTTTCTATATATTTTGCATTATATTCTATTAAACAATGAATCTCAACAATTATTATATATATATATATATATATATATATATATATATTCTAGAATTTTGTATTTTTAACTAAATATGAATAAAAATAGCAAAATTTTATTTGCTATTTTTTGGAATAAATGAATGTATTTTAGAAATATAGTTAATCATTTCAATTTAAGATTTCCACTTATTTAAAAATACTGGTATTATAATAATTGTTGTGCTTTATAATGTTTTGTAAATAAAAATGGTTGTTAGAAAAGTACTCATAATACAATTTAGTAAATTATTTATAATCCTGCTCTTTAACATATCAAGACTATATATCTTAAAGCTTACTTATTGTTGAGACATTGTAGCAGAATATCTAGAAAAATCTTTTTTATCCTTGTCACTTCTGGGTTTAAATAATTCATTCAATGTGATATAGGATTTGGATAAATTCTAATAAAAGGAGATAAAGAACATCATTTGATTAAAGACCAACAAAACCACTATAGACGAGGAGTAATATGGACTTAACTATCAAATCAAGACAGGTGGGTATTTTCAAAATACAGTATAAAATTGAATTTGATAGAAAATTTATTATAATTAATTATTTTAATAAATACAAATAATATTCTGGAAATTAAGTAATGATGTTTATTTTAATTCGTTATTATTCAAGGGTGAGCGAATATACTGGTTTTCAATTTTTGTAATAATTCTTATGTAATAAATTTATTTATCATAATATTAATTATTTTTAATAATTCATCACCATCAAGACATAAACATTTCAAGACTTAAATTATTGAACTTGATGTAAATTCAATAGCTAATGTTTGATATAGTATACTTTTTAGAATATTGATTTAACAATAGTTGATTATATTTAAAAACAAATTTGAAAAATTTTTTCGATTGAGTTTAATCTTGTAATATTAATATTCTCATATATATATGTACTATTAATTATTTTTGTTGATATTATTATGGGAATTAATATAAAATTATATGAATCAAAATATTTAACCAATATTAAGTGAATTATCATAATATTCTTAAGAGATACTCATTGTTTAAAGATTCATTAAAATATAAATAAAAATATAATATAATTATATAGTATTATGGATAATGAATTATCCAAATGCATAATGTATATAATAATTGATCAAATAATTTAATATTAATAATGTATAAGAAACATTAAAATATACTAAAATATACAAATAGGGATATTAATATAATTAAAGGCTATAAATCCAAAGTCATTTTTGATTACAAATCTTCAAATACTTTTTAATAATTGGCTATATTAAAATAGAAAATTTTTAATAATGGATTAATCAGTGACAGTCAATTAAATAAAACCAACTAATATTATTTCATCATTGAATTAAAAGCCTATTTGAAGTTCTTGATTTTAACATAATTTGTATTATAATCTATATATGTTTGATATTTTAATAATTGCAAAATATTTTAAGTCAATATTTGTAATAATATTATTTGATATTGATGAAAAATTTTATATAATCTTATCCAGTAATTATATTTTATTTTTTTGGTCAAAGATTAAAAAAGCATATTATTCATTATTTTCTAAAAAGGAAAAAATAACAAGTATGTAAAATGAGCTTAATTAATAAGTTGATAATATATTCACTTTATATCATTTTCGAACAAAAACCATTCAAAAAAGTGTTATTACTTATTTTTAGAGTAAAATATACTAAATTCTAATTATGTAATTCTATAGATTCAAACCTTATTCAAGAAAATAAAACTATACTCGTCTGTTACGCTGATATATTCAATATAAGTTTGCGGATAATTCATTACATATTATAAAATAGTCAATATAAATAAATTAGTTATAATAGCAAAGTTAAATTTTAATTTGATCATTTGTTATTCATTATATTATCTATTGATCGAATTAGGGTAAATTTAGGTTGATATAATATTAAACATTCAATTAAATGTTATAAATTAACTATAAACTCTAAATTCATACAACACATCATAAACCACAATACATTGAGCGAATGCTTATAAAGTGATTCCTATAGCGTTCAGCTAACGAAAAATTTATGCCTTAATATGGTCTTTTAAATTGATAGATAAATTGACTTTGATTTTAGATATAAATGACCATATATATCCATGAAATAATTATCAAGTACATAATAAAAATATCAACAAATTTCCAAATCATCATCATTTTAATTCTTTGACTTTATTAATAATAATTTTATATTTAAACAATCTAAAAATATTTGTCAATTTATAGCCACATTTGTTAAAAAAATATTATACTTATTCATTCCAACTAAATAGTAAAGTTGACTATTGATTATGAATATTATTTATAACCTAATTAGATTATTTTGAACTCCGCTATTTTTTAAATTTATGTTCATTCTCCAGAATTACGTTCCTATTACTTGAATTCATAGGAGAAAGTAGCTTATCAAAATATAAATCTTAGTTAAAAAGTACCTATTTATTCCATAGCTGCTGATTCATATCTTAAAAGCATAATTTGTTATTAGAATATTTCTATTTAATTATCACTTAAATACTAAGTTCAAAATCAAGATATTAGTTGGTATTAGTGATAAATAATAATTTTAATATTTCTGATTCTAATGGATCTTCATTATAAAAACTATTATAAAATCATATATTATCAATATCTGGATATATAACTAACAGTTTATTACTTTAAGATACTTGAATAATCTAATTAATTCAAGTCTTTTCAAAGTTGGAACAATTAAATGATATCAGAGAAAAGAATATTGATTTTAACAAATTATTTAGTATAGTAATTTATTATTCAAACATGATACTTTGATTTTAACATTTGTATCAATAATATGTAATAAAATCAAATACCCAATATTCCATCATTTATATAATTTGACTAAATATTAGGAAAATTTCAGAATATACAAGTATATAATATTTAGTATAAAAATTAAATTTAGCCCAATCCGAATATTTATTCATGGAAATTTTGCTTTTTTCCAACAAGTTATTATTACTCAAATAGCCAAGTTTTTAGCTATAGAATATTAAATATTATCTGGAGCTGAGGTACACAGGTTAATGGAGCATTATGAATACTACACCTGAGCTCAAGTTTCCCAAATATTATATCATCATTTTTCAACTATTTGAATTAAATCACATTCATTTAGTCTGATACTATTTTCTTGGTCATAATTTAGGTTGTTTTAAGTATATTTATAAATTTTCTCACTATACTAATATTAAGTCTTTATTCCAATTTTATTTACTATCTAATACTAACAAATTCCAATATATCTATTATTATACTTCAAAATTAGTATTTGATTTTTTATTATTCTTAGAATTTCCATTGGTTTTGAACATAATTTTCAATATTTAATCAATGTTCACATAAATTATCATTTATAGCACAAATACTTTGGTATTATTTTATAATTGAATTTAGCTTGAAATAATATAACGCTATATATTATAAATAAAATATAATTAGTTTTGAATATATTTCTTCTTCGAATATATAAAAATAAGCTAAAAACTAATCATATAATTTTATTTATTGTTTAAAAATTTATAACTACATAAATTTCAAGTCCATTCAAACTTTACTCAATTTATTGTGTTAAAAATCTTTTTTCAATAAGGAAGCAATATCTAGCACAAACAAAACAAAATTTTTGATATAAGAGTCTTTTTAAAGCACCAAATCAAGACAACAATTAATAAGCCTAATTGCTCATAAAAGGATTTTTTGTTAATAATATAATTTTTCTATTATTAGATCAAATTATAATAATGAATAACTTTGCTTTTGAAAAGATAAATATAAGTATATAAGAGAATTATTACTTTGTAATTTAAATAATGAGAATTTTTTGTGATTGAAAAAAATAAAGATTTTAATATATAAAAAGTAAAAATAAATATATAATATAAAATTAATAATTTTTTTTATTTCTAATAACTTTTTATTATTTTTTTAATAAAGATTTAACACCTAAAAAATAATTCTTTTTATTAAAGACTAAAATTTAATATTTCACAAATTAATTAAATTTCTTTATAGAAATTTTTTTTTATAAGCTAGTTTTTTAATTACCTAAAATAATTATAATTACATAAGTTATAATCTAAATAATATACTAGATATAATAGTTTTTTCTAGTTATTTTTAATTAGAAAGTTTTTTATAATATTAAATTTATATATTTTATAATTTTCATATAAAATAATAAGTTTTCTTAAATTATTTTAAGAA
>JNEM01012947.1:0-20282 GCA_000697335.1 Conidiobolus incongruus B7586
CTTATTTAATTAATTGTAAATTATTCAGGTAGTTTTTTAATTAAAATAAAACATTATTTTTGAATATATTTTTTTACTATATTTATTAAAAAAATAACAATAAAGATTAATTTTTTAACTCTAAAATGATAAATCCAATAATAAAAAGTAGATTTAAATAAATTAATATTTTTATAAGCTATTTGTAAATCTCTTAAGATTATTAAACAAGTTATTATTATTTGGTTCTAATAGTTAAAGATAATACTTATGAATATTATTATATAAATATAATATAAAACATAAGAAAAACAATTTATATAGAAGATATACTTCTGAACTAATTATAAAGCTTAAGAATTTCCTTATAATTATAATCAAAGTAATTACTATATATAGTATATAATATAAGAATAAACTGTTAATAATTGTCTAATCTTTTATAAAAGTTATTTTAAGTAAAAATAGCGTAATCTAACTCTATATTATTTTTTTTAATAAATTTATATTTAATTCAAATATTTTATATTATAAGTGTATTTATTTTAATAATATTATCTTTATTTTTTAAATAAAGAATATTTTATTAAAAGTAAAATTTTTAAGTAAATTAAGATATTTATAATAGAATCTAATAATTGTAATAATAGTTATGATATTAAGTAAAAACTTTACTGTTAATTAAAGGTTTTTTTATCTTAAAAGTTAAAGTATGTTAATTAATAATAATGACTAACTGATTATTAATGCCTTATTATTTCTTACTAATATAGAATTAAATTAACCATAGATCATTAAAAAATGGATTATAATAAAATCTTAAATGATTTTAAAGAATTTATAGCTAAGCTTTAGTAATATTAAAATAAATATTTATGATGGTTATTATCTAATTTAAAAATAATTAAAATTAACCTCAAATTTTGAATTAAAAGTATTTTAATAAAAAAATAATTATAAATTATATATATATTTTAAAAGTATTAATTCTCTTATATATTTTATAAATAATTAGTTTTTCAAGACTAGAAATATGGTTAAAAAATTTGCCATTTTTTTCAAAACTAATAAAATAAAAACTTTTAATATATAAGCTATTAAATTTGCCAAATTGAAATTGTTTTATCAAATTATATTTTTGAGAAACTTAAAAAGTTTAAATTAATTTCAGATATACTTAGAACACTGTATGTAATTGTTAATATCAAATAACTATAAATTAACCTCCAAAAGTGATGGGGTCAAGCTAATACCAATTAATTTAGTTTCAATCTTTGGAAAAAAATTTTGAATTTATCAAGTGATTAAATCTAAAAATTGAATATTTAAAAAGATTAAATTAATAATATTTGATTGATGGATTGAAGGGTTAAACAGGATAATTTAAAACAAAAATTTAGAATTTTCACATTTTTCAATATTAAACATGGTTGTAAAACTTATACAAGATATAATGTATTATAGTTCCTGATAAGAGTTAATAATTTAATTTAAATTATAATTTCTACCTATCTACTTTTGTCTATTTAATTAATATAAAATAGAAATAAATTACTTGAATAGATACTATTCAATTTGAAATTATATGTCTGATTTTTTTAATTCCAAGTTAAATACACTTGATATTAAATTTGGATTTAAAATGCGATATAAATACACTATTATCAAACTTTTTCAACCATTTTATAACTTTAAATGCATTTGAATATCGATGAGTTCTTTACTTGAGACCAAATTAGCAAATGAGGAAGCAGCTCAACCTTTTCTAATACCCTATTCAATTCAAGGTATATTAATATGCATATGCGGCATAGCTCTCACTGTCCCAGCACTTTGGATAATTTTGAAGAGCAATTTGAGGAAACTGCATCCAGATGTCATTATGAGTGGAATCCTATGTTTTATGAATTTATATATTTCTATTGCAGTATTCTTCACTTTCGTATTCATAATTTGCGGATCAAATATATTGGTGTGGAATGGTTACCACTGTGATATTCAGTTATTGACACTGGTTATTCAGTTAATGTCCAATTCTTATTTAATTGGCTTAATCAGTTTGGAGCGGCGCTTGTTGATTGTTTTCAAAATTCAGTTTAATAGCTAACGTACCTATACTCGCCCACATCCTCATACTTTTCCCTCAATTTATATGTATTTGGGTCCTGAGTACAAGACATGCAAATCTATGTGTGTCGGGAGTGTACTGCAGGCACTACGCTCAAATTTCCGTAGGTGCTTTTGTTCTAATTATGTACATGGTACTCGGTATTTCAAGTCTGATCCTAGTTGCCTTCAGCTATACTAGTATTGTCATATTTCGGTACGATCAACTTAACCGCAATCAAAACACTCTAAATATCACCAAGCATGAAATTCTGATGGACGAATTGATAATCACTCTAAAATCCATATTAATTCTACTAATCTTTAAAATTAATCATTTTAGGAAAAATTATATACTGATCATGGAAGTTTTATATCAAATACCAAGGACTTTTGCAATCGATTCAATTGCTCAAAATTTGATGACCTATTCGTGTATCACAGATGTCAGATTGATGTTATTAATGAACCCTGAAATTAGGCTAAATTTTAAAAATTACTAAACTAAAAAAATAAATTAATCCTAATAATCATGAAATTGATTACAATAATTTTGATGTTGAATTAAAAAAATAATATTAAATACAAATCTATAGTTATCAACTATCGTATTATTCAATTCAATAAATTTGAAATTATTTGGTGTTAAATTGAAATGTGTGAATTAATAATTTGAAGATTGATAATCAATTGTTACTAAAATTTAATTACAAATTAAAATATATTCAAAAATATTTATATGTGATATTATACACTCTGGTATATTTTAAAATATATTTTGATTAATTTCAAGTACTTGATGTTTCAATAACAGCATATATTGAAATAACCAATTTTTTAGCGTTGAGAAAAATGTACAATAATTTATCAATTATCAATTACCAATTATGAATTAATAAATTAAGAATCAAATAAACCTCAACTGTTATCATCTCAAAATAATGGATAAAAATAAAGTTTAAATTGATAAGGTAAAGGTATCGAACATTACATATGACAAATTAATAATATTTAATAGATATTTTTATAATGATAAAACTGTTATACTCGAATGCTTGAATTAATATCTAGTTCTTATTAATTTAGGTTTCCAATCGAGTGGATGTGATTCTTCTGTAGCATTTTCGTCCTCCTAGTTAATAATTAGTAGATGCCACAAAAATTAAATTTGAAAATGAATTACCTTCCAGATCTTAATAGTCTTATCAGCTTCCCCAGTGATGAGACGAATGCCAGTACGATCGAAAGTGCTGCAAAAGATACCCGCTTCGGATTCCAAACTTCCAGGTTGTGCGATACTGTCGAGAGTTTGGAAGCAATGGCCCGATTTCCAGTCCCAAAATTTCATACTGCCGTTGTCAGCTAATGAAATAGTTAGTAAGCCGTAGTAGAAGTCAGTTTCTAAATGTTACCTCCAGAGAATACCACGTTGTCTTCATTGATGCTGAGCGTATTGACAATAGCGTTGTGGCCACTGAAGTTCTGGATGAATTCACCGTCGGGACATTTGAATTGCTTGATATTGTCTGCAGCACCACTAAGGAATGAGAATTGCTTGGGATGGAGGGCAAGTGCACGTACACTCTTCTTGTGGTGAGTTAAAGTATGCATGGTGCGTCCCGCTGCCAAATCGAACAATTTGACAGTGGAGTCCATACTGCCAGTAATCACTTGGGGATCGGCTTCCTGACATTGGACGGATGCGACGGTGCCTTTGTGTCCCGTTAATGTGTGGATACAGGCTTTCGTTCGCATGTCCCACACTCGGGCTGTTGAGTCACGACCTGCAGTCACTAATACGTCTAAAACGGGATGAAGTGCTAAAGTATATACACCGCTGAGATGGCCGTGGTAGTGACGTATGACTTTATTTGTTTCCAAATCCCAGCACTTGACCATTTTGTCTTCACCACATGAGAATAGGTAGGGGTGGCGGGGTGATACGGCAACACCTCGTACAGATGAAATATGACCTGTTAATGTTAATTTTAAGGTACCTGAAGCCAAATCCCAGATCTGCAACAAAACAAATAAGAATGGATAAACATATATTAATATTGAATGACTTACTTTGATAGTTCTATCGCCTGAACCCGTAGCAAACCATTTGTTACCAGGTTCAACAGATATACAGCGTACCCAGCCCAAATGACCGCTGATAACCTACAAAAAATATTAATAAATTACAAAAATATTAATTAATGGAAATATTTACACGCATAAGTTTCCAAGGCGCGTGCCAAGTAGGACGAAGTGAATGAATTTCCTCCCTTCGAATCAAGCTGGTGCTCTTCGTTGAGAAATCTTGAGCGGGATCTGGGTTAGTAGTAGCAGTTCTGGTAGTTAATGCTAATACGGTAGTAATATCAACTTCAGATTGTCTAAATACTATATTAGTGATATAAAATAAATACTAAGAGATAAAAAATTACTTGGGACGATTTACAGGTAAATTATCGATAATATTCGAGATTGATTCTTGGGTCAATTCGGGTTGATAACTTGTTGATTCCGTATTCAAAACACCTGATATATTATTAATTGCAGAGCTTGAAAATTCTCTAAATTATAAATTACCACTTGCAATTGGGACGGGATTGGGAGGTTGAAAACTAATTTCAGCCTGCTTTGTCTCCCCTTGTTTCAGCACCTTGTCAATATCTACGTTAGGTTCAGTAATATAACTTGGTATACTACGGAAATTTAAGTATTCGTCATAAACTTTGGTATTGAGTTTCACAGGTTCACTATGATATTTTAGAATTAGTAAAATTTGAAAAACAGATAGTATATTATAGGTTTTTTACATATCATAATTAATGGGATCTTGACCACCTTTGTCGAATAAAGCTTTCGTAATTGAATTAGATATTGAATCAGATTTAGAATTTGTCATTATAAATGAATTATAGTAATTAATGATAAATTTATATAACTTTCAAGATATTATTTTGAAAAATTTTTTTTCAAATATTTTAAATTATTAATTTAATTGAATTTTCGTTTTTGTAAATAGGGTCACTCTTTTGGAATTCAAATTTATAATTTATTTATTTATGAAAAATGATTGTGGGATCAACAAATTTGGAATTGTTTTTTTACATAAATTTTGAAAAATAAAATTAATAATTAGATCTGAATAATAAATATTTGAAAATAGAACCATTCTTATCAACTTTTATAATGAATTAATCTTGTAATTGTATTAATATATATATTTTATAACTAATGAAAAATTTTATTGTTTTGATACAAATCCCATAATCATTTTCTCACTATTATAAAAATTAAATTCAACATTATTCAATAAAAAAATTCAATCAAGGATCATAAATCAAAAAAAAACGATGAATGAATCAGAATTCTCTAAAAACGTAACCGACACCTGGTACTCCGATGCTGTAAACTATTGGAATTCTGTCCCTAGTACAGTTGACGGTATGTTAGGAGGTTTAGGTCAACTCGATCTTCCCGAAGCTTTTACATCCCGACAACTTTTGAGTCAACTTAGCAACAAGGACCGCACTCCACTTCCCAAACCATTAGAGTTGGATCATGCTTTGGACTGTGGCGCAGGTATTGGTCGTGTTACCAAAAATGCATTAAGTCACTACTTCAAAAAGGTAGATCTATTAGAACAAAATCCCGCATTTTTAGAAAAAGCTCGCGAATTTGTACCCCATGAAGTACTTGGTGAATCTTTTGCTATAGGTCTGCAGGACTTTGAATTTCCTCCCAATCGTTATAATTGTATTTGGCTACAGTGGGTCATTGGTCACCTTCATGATAATGATTTCGTCAAGTTTTTTAAGAAAGCTAAATTTGGTTTGAGACCTGAAGGTGTTGTGATTATCAAGGATAACGTGGCTAAGGAGGGTTACGAAATAGATCGTCAAGATAGTAGTGTGACGAGGTCGGATCAAGTACTTAAGGAATTGTTTGTTAAGTGTGGTTTGAAACTTGTTTATGAGAAAATTCAGCCTAATTTACCAAAGGGTTTGTATACTGTCAAAATGTAAGTCTAATTTTATATAAATTAAGTTGATTTTTACTGATAATAAATTTAGGTACGTTTTAACATTTTAATTAACTAATCATTCAACAAACATAATCATATTAAACGTATTTTATTACTAAATATTTATTCCAATAATAAAGTTTGGAATATAAATCAATTAAATAATTTTTAACTTTACAAAAATAATTCGATTTAATTATAATTATTAACAATATTTCAATTAAGTATATTACAAAATGATTCGATAAAGTGAAATCACACTAAATCAACTATATTTCAACAATATAAAAATGCTTATAACTATTATAATAATAAATTATTAAAGAATAAATCATTTTTATATATTAAGCCAAATTGTGAATAGTAAACTAAGGATTAAAAATCGCCTTCATCCTCATCGTCAATATCTGCTTCAGAAATTTCTTTAACCAATTCTTTTTCCCTCTCACGAGCTTCTTCAGCACTTTCTAATTCCTTGCGGTGAGCATTCATGGGGAATCGCATAGCCTAAAAATGCCAATTAGCGAATTATATTCTATATAAAATAGTAGGGATGATTACCTTGACACTGTCATTGTGCAAACTCAAACAAAAACTAATTCTCTGGTGGAATGCTGATTGGGGCTCATTGGTCGAGTAAATATCTACATGTTCTTTACTCTGAATGTACCCTTGTTCGTGATTGATCGTAGCGTTAATCACACCGTCACGAATTGCCTTGGCAACAATGTACTCAACATTTTGTTCACTGTCCAACTGCAACTTGAAGCAAATTTCACGTAACGAGATTTTCGAGTAGCTCAAACTGATCATTCTGATACCGGTTTTAATAACGTTGTGGCGAAGTCGCAAAATGAGGGTGTAGTTGGAGTCGGCTTGGAATTTGGTTGAGTATTGTGCCAAGGTGGTTTGGAAGAGGTTGAGGTCACCGATGCGTACAGCTTGAGTGATGCCCAGATAGGGCACTAGGGATTTCTTGAGCATAGGCTGGCGGAATAAAGTGCGTTCGGGGAGTTCACCCATTAATAATTGGACAATGATGAGTAATTTGTTACAAGTTTGCAAGAAGCCGGCGGATGCGGCAGTTTGGGGAGCTTTACGAATAGCTTGTAACAAATGCGTATGAGCTGAGCTGTAGTCCAATTGAATGGCGTTAATTCTTCCTAAGTAGTACATATAGCGGACGAATTGATTGTTGCTTACATTTTCCGGAAAGTTGGATTTGGAAATTAATTTTTCCGCTTGTTCATATTGTTTATTGTTGAAATAACTTCTCAATAAAAGATTAATTAAAGTAGCCTAATTGAAGTGTAAATTTATATTATTATATACAATTGAAATTATCATTAATTACTTGGCTTTCATTATCCCTTCTCAGAGTAGCAGTACGATAAATATTTAACAAGTTGCTAAAAATAATTAATATTTAGAAATGATTAATATCTTAATATTCTATGACTTACGAATGAAATAAATTTAATTGACCTTTCAATTCGTAAAATCTACAAGTATAAAAATAAATTTTACTAGCTAATAAATCAGAAGTACGACGATTGATAGTTTGAATATAATCAATTAATTGATTGGACAATTGGATACCCTATATAAATATCATGTTAATAATAAATTCATATAATGATACTAAATTAATTACCAAGTCATATTCTTTAACATCCAGCAAATACAACTGAATTAACAACCCAAAATATAATTCAATCTCAGGCAATATTTTCTTATTGCCTTCCAACTTGCTAGTCGCTACATCAATGCTCATTTCTCCTTTAATACTTTGGATAGTTTGTGTCAAAATATCATAACTAGGTAAATTTGGTTGGAGGAAAGTGTGTACTAATTCTGATAATAATTTCACATCCAGTTGACGTCGAATACTCGATAAACTACGTAATACTCGAGAAATGAAACGGGATTCAATTGCGTTTACACCGCGTTCTAATAGAGTGATATTGTAATTGATATCTATAATTGAGGATTAATAAATGTTGGAATGTTAGGTTTAGTAAAAATGATACCATTGATCAAAATTCCTTTAGTTTCGTTACCGGGTTGAGAATTAGTATTAGAAATTGATTTGTTATCTTGTTGTTCCATTAATGTAATACTTTGTAAATATATATATATATTAAACTATTGAAAAATTCTTAGATATTTGTTTGTAAAATATATGATTAATTATTACTTTTTAATTGTTAATAGATTTATCAATAAAAATTGAAATTTGTAAATATTTATGTTTTTGGATTATCCACGTCATTTTTTGATTTTGGTATTTTCATTAATCCCATAATACTTAAACTGAATAGAAATTGAAAATATAATTTGAACTGTATAGAAATCAGTACCATGCTCCCATAGCTCAGTTGGTTAGAGCGTGGTGCTAATAACGCCAAGGTCACAGGTTCGATCCCTGTTGGGAGCACTGAGTCAAAACTTTCTAATCATATATTCACAATTTTTTTCTAATTCATTAATTTTTCATTCGATCCATACTTTTTATTCCTCTAATTTAATATTATTATAATTTTGTTATTACAATCTTACTATTAATATCAACTTTATATACAAATCGGATTTGAATATAACAAAATAAAATAATATAAGTTCAATTTTTAATCAATTACTTTTTTTAATTTATATATAACAAATATGGTTTAGATTTTGTAAAACTGTACATCAAATTCTATACCTTATTTCTGTCAAAAATTTTTTAAAATATATTTGTTTTATTTACAACATTAATAAATATAACATTGATCATATTTATCACTTTATAATTTATATGATATCTAAATTTTTCAATTGTTTTAAGGATTTATATAAATCAAACAATTATATGTACAATATAATACTTTTTGATTCAATATCAAGTTATTGATTATATATTATGTATATCTAATTATATCATTAGTAAGTTTGTATTGAAATATTTGATAAATATTTGACTTGTTTGGCAATGCATTTGGACATTGCATATAGCCTAGAATAATATATATATAATTAGTACATTTAAATAAATATTTTTGATATTGATAAAAATAATACCAAATATTTTAAAATTTTGTAAAATGACTATATTTTCCAAAAATTACCAAAATATATAAAAATTACCATAAAGTGCATTAAATTAATACTTTGTAATTTAAATAATGGGAATTTTTTATGATTGAACAAAATAAACATTTTAATATATAAAAAGTAAAAATAAATATATATTATAAAATTATTAATTTCTTTTATTTCTAATAACATTTTGCTATACTTTTAGTAAAGATCTAACATTTAAAAAATAGTTCTTTTTATTAAAAACTAAAATTTAATATTTCACAAACTAATTAAATTTTCTTGTAGAAATTTTCTTTCCTATAAGCTAGTTTTTTAATTGCCTAAAATAATTATAATTACATAAGTTATAATCTAAAGAATATACTAGATGTGTTAGTTTTTTCCAGTTATTTTTAATTAGAAAGTTTTTTACAACTTTAGATTTATGTATTTTATAATTATTATGCAAAATAATAGGTTTTCTCAAATTATATTAAGAATATCAATTAACAATAGTTTTATTTAAAAAAAAAATATAAAGTTTACTCTTAATTAATTTTCTTTTAAAAACTAAATAAGAATAGCATATACTATTATAATCTATTACAACAATTAATATTCACTTATTAATAAAGTATTTATTTAAAGGAATTTGTAGAAAAGGTTGATTTAACTTAATTTAACACTTTGATTTATGTTTTAATAAAAGATTATATAAAAAAATCTAAGATTCATTAATTATAATAATTTACTGTAAAAGCTTTGGTTTCTAGCTATACCTTAGTAAATTTTGTTTAGCAATAACTACTCTAACTTTTTTTTAAGTTTTAGATAAATTATAAGATACCTATTTAACATTTTTATTAATTAATTTTAATTTAAACTTTAATATATATAAAATACTTGTGTAACTAATATTAAAGTATTTTGATAATTTTTTAGCTGAAATAAAAAGGTGTTTTTCAATATAATATTTTACTCTATTAATAATTAAAAGAGTAATAGTTAAAATTAGTCTTTTAGATTTTAACAGGTTTTAGATAATTCCTCACTTAACTTTAAAGAAATTTACTAAACAATAAATTATTAATTTAAATAATATTTTATCATCAAAAGCTATTTGTAAATTTTAAACTATTTTAAAAAGTTTATAATTAAGTTATACTAATATTACAATAAAAAATTTTTGATTATTATTATTTAATTTAAGTATGATTAAATTAAATAACTAATTTTAAAAATTAATTTTTTAATCAAAAAAATATTATATATATATATTTAATTCAAAACTATTTATTTTCCTATTTGTTTTGTATATATTTTTTTATTTGAAATTAATAATATATTTGAAAAATCAGAAATTAAAAAATTTCCCATTTCTTTAATTCTATGGTAATAAATTTTAGCTTGAAATAAATATAATAATCTTTTATTTTGTTTATAAAAATAAAAATAAATTAGAATTAATTTTATATATATAGTATTTTATATTAAATTAATATTATAAATTTGTATTTTAATATCATACATGATTAAGTTAAAAAAATATATTTATAAAGTACTGTCATAAATGAATATTCTATATCAAATTTTAATAATTATATGTATAAAAATTCCATCAAAATGAATTGAAAATATTATAACATTTCAATAGATATTACTCAATAGGAATAATATTAGTGAAATTATACAATTATTCAAATATTTGAATATTAAACCTTAATATTCAAAACATTTAACTAGCAATAGTATCAAAGTTTACTTTTGTTTTAATTATTAAATTATTAATTTTATATACTTTGTTAGGGGTTAACACTGACAACAATGGGTTTTACAAGCTTAAACAAGGAATCACCAGCAGTAAATGATAAATTACCACAGAATTAAGGGAAATTATTGGGGTTCACCAAAGTAGGTGAAAATAATTTGCTATGAATCAGGTTCTTCGAATAAAGTAAATATCTCACGTTCGTCACGACTCAACACTTTTGTGAGGGTTACGAGAAAAACTTAGAGACTATATACTTTTGAAAATGAAGATAGAAGATATGTTTATTAGTTTGCTTATGATAATCTTATATTAGGTTCCATTGTTGATTTTTGTGGACATAAATGACTTACAGGCAGAAAGTAATAGGATCAACTAGTTCAAGGGATGTGATATCTCCAATGTGACTTCTTGAATCCTGTGGTAATTGGAGTTTCTTGAGTAATTGACAAGATTATTCTCCATCAACTTTTTCTAAATATAGGATTCATTGATTATAATATTACAACATCATACACAGCGGAATAATAAGGATTTCGGTAATATAAACTATAAAGAATGATCGAGGTAATTGAAAAAAAAATTTTAAATAATGTAAAGATTTTACCAAGGTGGACGATTATAAATTTAATATAATTTCCTCTGTTTACTTCAATAAAATGTTTTATACTATAATTTAATGTCTGCTCACAAGCATTGAGTTGATTACTTCTAATATAATATAAAAAAATAAATTGCTAGTAACAATTAACAAACTCCAAGCTCTCAGTAAAATGATTAAAATATAATCTCCAAAAAACTTGAGTGAGGGTACTTTTGTATAAATACCTAAGTTGCTCAATACTAAATGTTTGGAATCAGTTCCCAAATGCCCATCAACCCTGGAAAAATAATTGAAATAGATATAATATTAATATAGATTAATTCATTTCAATGAATATTAATTACAATCATTAACCAACGCTCAAAATTAAATAATCCTATTACAAACGAGTTAATAAGGAATGTAATTATTAAATCGAATATTTTAATAAACAAATAATAATTATAAATCAGCATATTTTTGACAAGGAGTATAAATACTCATGTAGAGATGAATGAAATGGAAATATTTACATTGGGATAGCACAATATTCTGCTTGTGATTAAACCGGGGTGAAGTTTCCTAAGGTTGCTGTTCGAGATAACCTATATTACAGATGTACTCAAAACACAATCGGTGATTCCAAGTGGCACCCTTTGAACTGAAATAGGAATCATAAATGGTTTGGCAGCTTGGTCAATAGCTAACCTAGTTTTGAATACAGGATTCTTGTTTTATTTTATATCAATTAAGTACTATTTACAAGTAATATATACATTTAAAATTTACAAATTTAATATTTGACAAGTTAAATAGTCACACTAAAATTGAATAGTTACACTGAAATTTTTTCCAATTTGCAGCATTAAAACTAGGTAATTAAACATAAAAGGTAATAAAACAGCATATATAAAATTAACATATATTATAATAGCCTAACTTGCTTATTTTTGGTGATCAGAAATATTGACGACTCAATATATACATATCATTTACCTATCAATTCTTCACAATAGAAATAGTTTTATTTAATAGTTATCTAATCGATAACCTAACAAATTTACAGCAATACAAGTTTAATAATATTTTTATTCTATTTAAAACTAAAAAACTTATGATAAGACTTTGTTTCTGGCTTTTAGCTTGTTTTTGATTTTATATTTGTATAATAGTTTAGTATTAATATTACAAGATATATTTTTAATATTTCCAAGTTACTTTAATTGCTGCTGATTGATGCATCATTTTTCAATAACATATTAAAATAATCTTAAAAATTAATAATGATAAATAATTAATAACAACTGTATTTTAATATAATATAAATATTTGGAAATTTAAAATGAATTGATTATTGAATATAAACAAGTACATATTATAATTTTGTGGTATTTATGTTTATATATTCGTATATATCATAGTCTATGATTTGCATTGTTAAATATATTGGTAAAATTGATATATTCGAAATGTATGTATAAAATTATTATAATTATTGTCTGATTTACTATTGAATTATATTTATTATATTGTTGAAATATTATAGATAATGGTTTTTAATCATATATCACTATTCAATATATATATATAGTATTTCAATATTTTAACAATCTTAAATTGAAACTCTTGTCATTCAAATAGGTTTGAAATAAATTAAAATTTATCTGCCAAATGTTATTCACTGAAAAACACTTGGATCAACCATCAGGATTTGTGTAATTTGTTTTATTTTGTCAATGTTAATATTTAAAATCTTGATAGAATCATTTCTTATTATTAATGCAATATAAATTTCATAATATTACTTTATTGTTTATAATTGTTTCTGAAGTATCAATAATACTAAGTATTGGTTTAAATTTTGATAATATTCCAAGTTTCAAATGCTATTCTGACCCAAAATGTAATGTAAATATCTATCACAAGAGTATCCCAACTTTGAACCTGTATCTAATTAGAAAGTTATATCTATTCCTCTAATTTTTAAAATAAAATTAAAATAATACTTTTATATCTTGGCGAGTTTAGTTAGTTTGACTATTAGCATAAGCAAATTGACTATGTTTTTATTTAAAGATATTTGAAAAATATCTATATCAATAAAACAACAGGTTTACTGATCCAATATAAATGTGAGTATATTAAAATTATTTTGAATTGGAGTAATAATTTTCTTTCAACTAGACATACTCTACTAACAATTATCTTGTATTTAACTATTAGAATCCTAACTAAAATAATTAATAAATTTTATTATAATTTAATTTATTACTTATAATAAACCCAATACTAATTTGAATTTTTTTTATAAATTTTGTTAAATTCGTTTTATTAACTCCATAAATTTACCCCACAAAAAAATTGTATAAATTTTTTGAAAGGACAATCCAATTCGAAGATTATCAATCAAATCAACAAAATAAAATAATAAAAATAATTTTATAATAAAAATTATAATAACTAGAGCTCATTTCATCTTTTAAATAGTTTTTGTAACAATCCATTATTTTGATTCATAAAGATGTTGGACCCATACGCAAGATATCCCCAACCGAAGTTGTTTCAGCCTACACTGAAGCAGAGGTTTAATAAATGGATGGTGAATAAAGGTAGATTTATATACTCAATTACTCAAATATTAAGATTAATCTTATTGTGTAGGTATCATCTTTATCTATCTAATCCTATGGATCATAATCCAACTATTGGTATTCGGCCTCGGTTGGGTCAAATATCAATATGGAGACAACTACACCCAAATCCGATCTGAACTCGGCTACTCGTTTGTATTTGCAAGATCCGCCGCGTTAGTCCTGCATTTGGATACTGGAATTGTAATGCTACCAATGTGTCGTAACCTCGTATCCTACCTTCGTATTTCGAGACTTGGAAAAATTATTCCATTTGATAAGAATATAGAGTTTCATAAGATTGTCGGCTATAGTATTGTGATTTTTACGCTTATACATATGTTGGCCCATTACTACAATTTTTGGAAGTTGCAGAAGTTGAATCCACAGGGGCCCAACTTTGTTTACTTGAGCTTTATTGCCGGACCAGGATGGACTGGCCATGTTATGGTGCTTGCATTGTTCCTCATGGTGCTGACTGCGATGGAGAAGATTAAGAGGAAATGGTTTGAAGTGTTTTGGTATACCCACCATTTGTTCTCAGTTTACTTTGGAATGTTTTCAATCCATGGTATGTTCTGTCTCATTAAGCCTGACAGACCTCCATACTGTCATGAGGGCGGAAGCTTTTGGAAATATTGGGTCCTCAGTGGTGTGCTGTATCTGTGGGAGAGGATTTTGAGAGAGGTGAGGGGATTTCGAGATACGACTATCAGTAAAGTGGTGTTGCATCCTTCGAATGTGGTGGAAATCCAGATTAAAAAGGAGGGCATCAAGACACAAGCTGGTCAATATATTTTCCTCAATTGTCCCGAAGTCAGTTTACATCAGTGGCATCCTTTTACGCTTACATCAGCGCCAGAAGAAGATTATATTTCCGTACACGTGCGTACCGTAGGCGACTTTACGAAGAAATTAGCCAGACGCTTGGGCTGCGATATCGACGACAAGGAGGGAGAAGATCACGTAGTCAACAATGTATTGCCTAGAGTCCTGGTAGACGGCCCCTTTGGTTCGGCATCTGAAGATGTATTCAATTTCGAAGTGGCAGTGCTAGTGGGAGCGGGGATTGGAGTAACGCCATTCGCTTCTGTACTCAAATCGATTTGGTACCGCGTGAACTACCCCACAAAACAGACCCGATTGAGTAAAGTATACTTCTTCTGGATTTGTAGAGATAAAGAGGTAAAAATACCTTTTAATTTATTCTTTTAAATTTGTTAATTAATAATTTTTAGTCATTCGAATGGTTTCAAGATCTCCTCAAAGCAATAGAAGCTGAAGATATTCTGCAATTCATCGAAATCCACACCTACTTAACAGGCCGTATCAAAGCTGACGAAGTAGCTAATATCATTTTAAATGATGAACAAGGCAGAATGGATGCAGTCACAGGACTTCGAGCAAGTACGAATTACGGCCGTCCCAATCTGGATCAAATCTTCTCGGGACTGTGTCACTTGCACCCCGGCACGGAAATTGGCGTGTTCTTCTGTGGGCCACTAGCCCTCAGCAACCGATTGTATTTCTATTGCAATAAGTACAATCAACCCGTGGAGGACGGTACTAAATTTCATTTTGGAAAAGAAAATTTTTAAGCTTATTATATATATATTTTTTATTGATTAAATAAATTATTATTTCGCTCTATTCCACTCTCTAACGAAGTTGTCAATTTTTATAAGTGTATTATAGCCTTTATACTTTTTGTTAGGAAGATCGATCCAATACTTCTTGGACAATTCAGGATTTTCTTTGATGTAAGACTTTTGTAATTTCCATGTACAGTGAGGCTGATTGCCGGGCTCCAATTGCTTCAATTCCAAAGTGTTAAATTGGCTTTGCCCCATCAGCGTAGTGGTCTCCATTGTGATTTTCGTGGTTGGAGTCATAATCAAATCCTCCAAGGTTTTCCCTTGGTTGATTGCAGTTTGTAAAATGGAATTATCCAAGTATAAGCGTTTGACATAGGGAGAACAAAACCAGTGTAGGAATGAGGTAGATCCGACACTTGCTAAAAATGCTATACTCTCTTATTAATAAAAAAGGATTAACTGACCATGGTATATATTATTACCTGCTACAACACTCCAATATTCCAACTGAGCTTCTTGTACCCAAGGCATATCCCAACAGACCCAGAATAAGGGCACACTCACAGTACCGAGGACCGACGTGACAAAAGAGAATTTTTTAACGAGCTCAATAGGACGTCCAGAGGGTGCTACAAATACTAATTGGGAGGCCTTGGGGTCAAACTTGGAACTATAGAAGCGGATCAAGTGAGATTTAGAAAGTTGATTCCTTGCAAATATAATGGATTTATATTGATTATATCTATTGAAAGTGTGAATTGTAGGGCGCAACATAATTATTATAATTAATATATAATTATTTTTTGGAAAATAAAAAAATATATTATTGTATGGTAATATAATTGTAGAGTTATATATTATAAAAAAATAAATAATTTATGGGAGTGAATTAAATTGAAAGAAAAAGAAGATATTGCTGACAGTGAGGTTCGAACTCACGCCCCGTTACCGGGAGGGGATCTTAAGTCACCCGCCTTGGACCACTCGGCCATATCAGCATATTAAGTTAAAATATATAATATTTAAATTATTTCTGTTTCAGTATAATCACATTCTTCATACCATAATTTCGCTTTCAAAATTTTTCATATTAAACTCCTTGTCTCTCCAGTCCCTCACTTTTAACTACTAATACCTATTCCACTACGATGAATCCCACCCATAGTCAGCATATTCTTGGTTCACAACAGAGCAAACAGAAACACTATAATCTTATGAAGATAGAACTAGAAAAATTGAACACTGAGTTTATTACATTCCACGACCAAATCAGTAAATTGACAGAATTTCAGAAAAATTTAAACCAGTTGAATGTATTTTATAGCTCTATGTAAGTCAATACTAAAACTTCACCAGGATTTTGCTAATATTTGAGATTTAGATTTATGAGTGTACAAAAGCTCGAAAGAAGTAGCAACTCTGATAACGATAATAGTATAGCAAGGGACTAAAATCAAGTGGATCTGAAAAAATACTGTCAAAAAGTATTTAATTCAAGGACAAACAAGTTGTAAAACTATTATATTTCATATGATTCGATTAGAATTATACTAAAATTGTTAATTTTTCCATTTCTCCACTTTTTTAATAATAAACATTGTAAATTTAGAAATCCAGATTATTAGGGTAAACAGTTATTTTTATAATAGTGTTAATTTTATTTTGTGAAATAATAGTTTATTGTAAAGGCGCAAAGATCAAAAAATAATGATAATAATGGTAATTTAATTGTAATAGATCACCAAAGGAAGCCAGCCTAAATAAATTGATATCATTTAAAAATTTTGAAACTTGAGTAGGGAGACTGAGGTGAGTCACACCATTTCTTATTGAAAAATTAAGCTCATTCATAATCAATTAGGTCCACCCACGTAATCATTGTGCCAAAATTGGTTCAAAATTTAATATCTGACAGGGACTGTAATGACAACCGACTTGTATAATGAAATCACTTCACCTAATAACTATTGAATTCCGTTGGAAAACTAGCGAGAAACAGACATATAATATTAAAAACGATCATTATTTCGAAGAGATCTGGTATCAATTCCCTTAGGAAGTGTTTACTGACTATTTGGAATGGCAACAATAGAAAATTGCAATAGAACAATACCCAGTAGCAGTTAAGTATGAGACTCAGGGTGGGAATGACACTTGGGAAGTTCAAGAATTCTATGAGCTTTGAAGATTTGGTAGTCTGCAGTCCTTGAATATCAAAGGATAACAAACTGAATACAATAGTAGAAATATTTAGTACTTGAAAGGGATAAAGTAGAGGATGTTCCATTTCAGAATTTCTCAAAATCAACATAATCACATTAATTAGGAATAACGTTGTAAATAGTTGACTTTCAGTACTCTTAGATTTGTATAAGAAGTAAGGTAAAGTGAAATAAGTGTCCATATTCAAATTCATAATAAACTTAAAATAAGAGATATTTTGTGGCGATATTTCAAGTCTACTTATACTCAATTACCAAAATACTAATTTAGTCATAGTGTTTTAAATTTAAAACAATTTTCAATATCCACATAAAATTACTTTATGTTTCTCAAATTTAGCCAATAGTTCAACCTGGAAAACTCAGCCATGTTGATCAATTATATTTTCAATTTTAATTTATCCATTAAAATTTTATTATATAACGAATATTGACTTAAGTAGGGTAATAGGGATTAAGTGGTAATTTAGAGTTAATTTTATCATTATAATCCATTTTTGGTCAAAAACAATATTTTAAAAATACAGACAATAACCGGAAAAACCTAATATTTATTTGTCATGTTATGTAGATTTTACAATTATAAATTTATATTCTAAATTTGTATACCCAAGTCTTTGGATATTATTCCTGTAAGTGGCATTCTTTTATTAATCTAAAAAATTATTAATGCTGGAATAAACAAGAATATGATATTTAATAGAGATATATTGTTTTCAAATATTCATATATTATTTCGAATTTTATTCAGTTATATTTTCATATTAATTTTTGTAAATAATGATAATATTAAAAATGAAAAATAAATTAATATTCAAAATATATTAATTAAAAATTTATAATTTAAAATTGACTCAATTAAATCATAATCGCACCTATTTTTCGATGCTCTATGCATATTGCATTAGTCAAGTAATAAATCTTTCTGGAGAAAATATATTGAAAATTGGTTAGACTTATCAAGGACAATATATTGTAAGTTAATTGATAACATGATATATAAAATTGCTGATTTTTTTCAATTATTCTTATAACATAATAAAATATTTATTATCTGATTAATTAATTGAAAACAAATTTGAATTAAAAATGAAATTATATTCAAATATATTATCAAATAATTTGTGTATTCCACTTTAGTTTTACCCTTTTAAAATAATTAATTATTAAAAGCAATTTGAGTTTATATAGACATGTCAAGTTTATCCATATTCGAATAACCAAATTATGCAATTATTCCACCAGCTAACCCAAATTTTACATTATTTGTATATACTGATTAATTATTGACTTCATTTTATTAAATCAATTAAATTTGGTTTCTGATTTTCCATTTTTTGTAGTTTTAAGTAATTATATGTTAGATGTATAATGTAGAATGAATTAAGCATGTGAGATAAGAGGTAGAATTAGAGAATATTCAATATCAAATACAAATATAAATGCTTTGTATAATTTATTAAGACTAAGAATATTTATTAACTAAAGGCTTTAACACTAAGAAAATTAGTCCAAATTTTGAAATAACCAATTTAAGTAAAGAATCAAATTTTATATTCGGATAAAAAAAATAATGATTAAATATGATTTAATCTTATCAATCTCATTTTTAAATATAATCTAATCACTAAATTATCAAAGATATATATTACTAATATTAATATTAACCTTTTTATGTATTTAACATTATATATTAACCCAAATCATAAAACATTTTTATTTCAACATTTCAATATAAGTTATGAGTTGAAATTAATATAAATTAAAATTTTAATTTATTTTCGATATATTGAAATTTTTTAAACTAAAAATATTTAATATTACTTCATCAATTAAAAAATGACAATATTTTATTTTTTATTTTTTATTAATCAAAAACAATGATTAATTTTAAAGTTAAAATATATATAATGTATACAAAAAATTTATAATTATTGAAAAATTCAATATCATATTGACTCTCCTTCAAAAATGTTTAAAAATGATTCAAAATTAAAAAATTATTAATAAGAATAGTATATTATATATTGAAACTATTTTTCACTAGGTTTAGTATATATTGTTTCTAAAACCAAATTTTACTATATAATAAATTTTCATAATTTATCTTACTTTAATAATATTTTAAAATATTATTTGAATAAAAATTATATAAAAAATTTTATATTATTTCAATGTTAATTATTTTAATATTATACATATATTTAAATTTGGCTTAATTAATAAAAATATAAAATAAATATCATATTATATAATAAAAAAGTTTAGAAAAGAAACAAATATAAATAAAAAATTTACTAATATATAATTTTTAATAAAAA
>JNEM01012949.1:0-11311 GCA_000697335.1 Conidiobolus incongruus B7586
TGTTAATTATTATATTTTTAAACAATCTTTGTTATGATAATTATTATAATAGTTTTGATTTTCTAAATCAAATATTTTTTATAATAACCCATATAATAGGGTTTAGAATTAATATTTCATAATATAATAAGTATTACATTATTATTAATTTCATTGGCTATTTTATATCTATTTAATTTTTAAATATAATTTGAATTATTTATATTTTTGAATTTTATATTAAATTGAAAGATTTTTTAAAACAAAATATAAAAAAGATATTATAAAAATATTAAAATTGTGTTATCTCTTTTGGTTATAGATATAAGTTATATTTTTAAGATTTTTTATTTAATTTATATCTCTTTAGTTAATTAAAACTCAAATATCTTAAAAAAATATTTAATATCAAAGTTTTCATTTTTATATTGCTGAATTATTATTTTAATAATATGTTTTGGAAACCTTTTGCCATTAGTTGCTAATTTTATATTTTTATAAATAATATAAACAAAATTTTATATAATATAATTTTTTTATTTATTAATTATTATTTTAAATTTAAAAATTCATAATTTCTAATTATAAAAGATTTGTATTTGAAATTTATAAAAAAATATAGTTATATATATTGGATATGATTACTAAAGAAAATAATAAAATAATACTGAAATAATTTCAGTTCATAGAATAATTTTTGATTATAGTATGTAAATTTACTATTTAAACTTCTGGATATTTCAATAGTATTTAATTGAATTCTCAATTTAATAAGAGGATCAAATAACTTTAAAAGTTAATTAACACTCAATTTCAAATTGCTGAATACCTTCAAAATTGAGGGGGGAAATATATATGATATTCATTTAATCCTCAAGTCATAACAGTATATAGCAAATTCTCCAATTCCGTTAAACTTTTAAACATAATATTTTTAGAATACCAAATAATTGATGGTCAAAAATTTTAAGTGTTAAAATTGATTAAAGATTATATTACTAAATAATTTATTGCCAATAATTCAAGATAATTAATTTATGATATTCTTTTGGGTAGAAATATAATATTATTTGATATAAGTGTTTGCATTAATACATCTAATAACACTTTCCTGGCTGAGCAGGAGTTGTGGGAGTGGTAGTAGGAGTAGTAGAGGCAGCGGTAGTGGATGCTGTAGCAGTGTTTGTAGGAGTTGTTTCAACAGGAGTGGTGGCTGGTGTAGCAGTGGCACTAGTAATTTCAGCAGTTGCCGTGGGAACAGTAGTGGTTTGAGTGGGTATAGCAGATGTAATACTGGAAGTTACACCATTACAAACGAAAGTAAAACTAGATGTATAAGGAGTAGTTGCAGTAGCGGTAGCGGTTTGAGTGGGCATAGTATATATAATTCTGGAAGTTACACCATTACAAACGAAAGTAAAAGAGCTAGATGTATAAGGAGTAGTTGAAGTAGCGGTAGTGGTGGTAGTAGCAGGTCTTGTATAGGTCTCCTTTTCAGTCCAATCTGGGCATTCGCTCCCACGAAAACACCAACATCTTTTAAGACAAATATTCATGTTTATGTTACACCATTTGAAATCTAATTCTCTTTGTTTCCAAAGATCAATCCTAAGATCTTTACATTCTGTAGAAGGACGTTCCCAATCGCATCCGGTTATGGATTTGATACCATTATCTAATCTTTCTTGAGCTTCATTTAAACATCTTGCATTGAAATAATTGTTGCAGTTGTCAGGACAAGCTGCATTGATCAATTGTAATAATAAGGGAATAGTGATAGAATATATTAAATGACGCATTTTGATTGAAAATTAATATTTGTAATCGAAGTATTTTTGTGAATCGTTCAACATATTTATACGAGGATGAATAGTGGACTCTAAATTGCATGAGATTTTTTATATGAATTTACCAAATATATTGTTAAATCACAATCTTTTTTCCTGTCTATATTTCTGACTAATTAGAAAAAGAAAGATACATAGAATAAATAAAAGTTAATTTGTTTGAATAAATACAAAATATTAAAACCTCGTTATGGGAATATTTTTTAGATAATAATTAGATATCAAATTATTGATTACTTGTTTATTTGAGTCAATTCAAAAATTTAATATAATCAACCCTATGTGTGTGGTATATTATTTTTTATATTGTTAAAATATCTCGATAGTCAAAGACTTTTTACTAATCAGCCTTATTTATTTAGGACTAAAATACATCAAAATAAATAATAATTTCATCATTCATTGCAATCAATTTCACAAAATAAATCACCATGATTCTTAATAAATTTACTGATCATTGATGAGAAAGATAGTATCATATATAATTTTACTATTGAACAGCTGGGAATTTTTTGATAAATAATTCGGTTCATATAGCAGATGTAAAAATTTGATATCAAATTGTTACAAATATTATAGTCAAATAATTTCCTAAAAACTATCAAAAAATTTAGCCAATATACTTGTGATTAATACCTGAGACATATCGATATTATATTTTTAATGATATAAGCAATGATAAAAATGCATAATATTTTGTATTTTAATAATATAGTTATTAGAGTGTTCAAATATAATTTTAATATAATTTCATAATATATGAAATTTCAAAATACTTAATAAATGATATTAAACATTTATAATTTTGAAAAATATATTCTATAAATTATACAATAATCACTATTCAAAATATAATGATATAATATATGGCTCTATTGCTTAGAGTAATATAACGTTTATATATATGTTCAATTCAACAAGCTTGTTATATGCAATTATATAGTTCAAACATTATAGACTGAAAAAGATTTCTTTGCGTTTATAATGTTAGTAATTCAAGTCATTAAACTGAAATATAATCATGATACAAATTCCCATTTAAGGGCTTTGCATACATTAGCTAAGGTAATTTTTAGGAATGTATCATAAGGTGTGTTCATTAAAATTTTGAATTTTCCAAAAAATAATTTCATATTAATTGAGAAAGACTATAGTAAATATTGAATCAGATGATAATAAATTGATAAAACCAAATCCCTAAGAAGTCTAAATAATCCAATTTATATTAAATGATAAAATTTGAATATATTTCGCCTCACGATACTTCTACAACATTAAGCCAATGTATTTGAAAAATATAATTTTTTATTACTTAAACTTAGTATAAACTATCTGAAATAGTTAACATTAAATCAAAGTATAAAGGAAACACTGGACATTAAAATTTTAATGATTTAACTTGAATAGAATTATATACTGAATATCGATTGAGTTAAAAGGAAAAATATCATTCAACCCATATCAAGATTAGAGATAATTAATACCAATGTAAAATTTGTTAGAATTGTCCATTTTCAATTGATATTTTAAACTATTATTCTGTCACAATATTTATTTAGATATAACATGATATATTTTAGGATTAGAAGAAAATCTTTTGAATATATAATTTCGTATACCAGCTATTGATATTTAACAGTTTTTTGAAAAGGATATATTACACTGTTCAAATTCATAAAATTATGGTGGATAAATAACTGAAATAGACAATATAATATTGTATCCAGTATTTTAAAAGGAAATTTAATTTGGCTTTGAAGATTACATTGTAATTTAATACTTAAAATTTAGTCTCACAATTCTGATTTTCTATCAAACAACGATTCAAGCTCATTTAGAAACACAAAGTTTTTGAAATGAAATATTGAAAATATAATTATTCTTAAACTCAATATTTTTCCTAATCTAATAATTTAAAATAATATCAAAAAATTATATTTTCAAATATTAGAAATTATTTTTAATGATTTTTAATTAATATTAGAATTATTTGTTAATCTAAATGGATTATTTCCAGCGGTGAGTACAATACTCTCTCACATTTAATAAAAAAGATCTTGTTTGGTCTCTATTTCAAGTTCAGAAAAATTCGTATGAAAAATGTATTAATATATCCAATTTTGGAAATATTATTTAATAGTTAAATTTAATTTTTATTTTATATTGATGGGAAAATTTTAAAAAATTTAAATCACAATATTTTAAACTGAATCTGGAATGTTAATATAAATCAAAATTAGAGAATTTAATTAATTCAAGTCAATGGCAAGCCCTTTTTAATTGATTAGAGTATTTGAATAAATGAAAAATAATGACATTTACCAGGTTGTGGAGTAGTAGTGGGAGCAATAATAGTTTGAATAGGTGTAGCAGATGTTATACTAAAAATTACACCATTAGAATCAAAAACACGAGAGCTAGATGTATAAAGGGTAGCTGAAGTAACTGAAGTAGAGGTAGTAGCAGATCTTGTATAGGACTTCTCTTCAGCCCATTCAGGGCAATTAATTTCAGATTTAAATACGTATTTTAAATGCAAATATCAAAGTTTTCAATACACCATTGGAAGTAATTTTCTCTGTTTGCATAAATCACTCTTTTGAATGATGCATTCTCTTGAAGGACGGTCCCAATCGCAACCAGTAATGAAGTTGAAGCCATTTTTTAACCTTTCGTCAGCTTTATTATGGCAACTTCCATTGAAGAAATTGTTGCAACCATCTCAACATACTGATTGTGCTAATCGGAAAAATAAAGGAATAGGTATTAATTATATATTTCACAGTAATCAATGAACTTGCTAATCATATTATATTATATTTGATATAAAACAATATTTTAAAATTTATAAATGTACTTTTGTTTAAACTTTTCAATATATGTTACAATTCAATATCACCTTTGCTTGTTAATAATTTTGGTTTTATTATATTAATTATAATAGCAATACAAGAACTGAACAGATTAATTTCCTTTTTTATTACATCAACCTTGGTTATACTATTTTGCAAGAATTGCTAATATTTTATAATAGATGACAATTTTTTTGATTTTTTTTTTGCTATACTGTTTAATGTTTACTATAGTACATAATTTTTTAAATTAAAATGGTATAATTTATTATCCATAATAATTTTGACAAAAAATATATAACGAGTCAAAATTATATTTGAAATAATTACTAAAATTTTTGTTCTGTATATTTACAAATCCTTGAAATATATTGATATGAATTTTATTATTATTTTGTTTCAAAAATGTTGTAATAACTAATGAATTTATAAGCTTTTTATTGTTATATAAAGTAAAAATTAAGATTAATAATTATTTATATTTTGCAAAATATATAACAATCCAATACTACTTTGTCAATGATAACTTGATTATATTGAGTATAAAAAATATAACAAAATCCCCATAAATAATTTACAATAGAAAATATTTAATATTATGTTATATAGCTTTTGAACTAATAATTGATATATTAAAATAAATCTAAATCTATATACTATATTGATATTAATATTGATATTCATGAAATCATTTGAAAATATAGAAAAATTTATGCTTATTCATTTAATATAAAACAAATCTTATTCATAATTGTACTGTAACTAATAATGTCAATATTTATATCATATCCTATTTTTATTCAAATTGTACTTAATTTCAAATATTAGTTAAATTTTTTAAAATATATTATTTATCAATAATTGGACGATATTATGTAGTGTTTAGAAATAAATATAGTTTTTTATTTTCGCAATATATCTTTTACTAATTAAATATTAATGGAGCACAACTTTTATCTAATAAAATTTTTAAAGCTAAAGTTTATATATTTAAAATAAACTCTCAAGAAAAATGCATAACATTTCCCATTTGGTTTAATTTTAAATATTAAAAGATTTCAAGGGCAATTAAAATATAATATTGATGATATTTGATGGGAAATAATCTTGTCAATTACTCAAGAAATTGCAATTACCACACTGAATTGAGAAGTCATTTTGGAGAACACCCATTTCCTGAACCGGGTGGTTGTGTTCCTTCCTGTCACTGAGCCATTTCTATCAATAAAAATCAACAATGAAAACCAATATAAGATTACCATGAACGAACTAATAAATACATCTCTTTTATCTTCATTCCAAAAGTATCTAGTCTTTGAGTTTTTTTCCGTAACCCTCACAAAAGCGTTGAGTCGTGACGAGCGTGAGTTATTTACTTTGCACGAAGAACTCAATTTACAGTAAGCTATTTTTACCCCATTTGGTGAACCCCATTAATTTCTCTTAACTCTGTGATAACCTATTGTTTATCACTGGCGATTCCCGGTTTATGCTCTGAAAGTCAATTTCCTCCCACAATTACTGTCGTCACATTAATATAACATATTCAATATATAATTATTATTCTATAATAATTCAAATTATGCTTTAGAGCTTCTTTTATGAATCAAATTGATAAATATATTTTGTGTATATAATATATTACATCAATCTTTCTTTGTATAATTTCAAATATTATTAAACTATAATTTTATTATATTATTGTCAATCAATTATAACTTTTAGTTTAATATTTTCAATAAAAAAGTTATTTTATTATCTTAAAGTTATAAAACAACTCATTAATTATATAAAATATTATCAAGTTCATTATTTTATAATGCCTAAGTTATGAATTAAATAATTATGAAAGTTAAGCTATGGTAATTAATATATGGAATTATATGTAGAATCTATTTTTGATTTTAGAGATTTACAATAGAGTTTATAAAAATTTTGAATGATTTTCTCTAGATATCTTCATAAAATATTAATATAATTAAGGAACAAATTCATTCTAATTACAGTTATACATTGTTCATAGTATGATATTGATAATAAAAACACAGCCTCAAAGGATGAATTAATTGGTACACAAGAAACCATCTTATATAGCATCAATAACTGATTACGATATCATCAACTCCCTTACAATGGTAATAAAATTCTCAAAACTTTTTTATATTATTGAATCATTATTTTTCGAATTGAAAAAAAGTATTTTCTGTAATTTTTTTTCAGTCAAAATGATTAGGTCCAAGCATTGTCACTCATCAGTAATACTACTTACCATCAAGAATTGTGAGATAGGTACCTAGACCAATTTGAATTTTATCTCATCATTATTATGAAAAAATAGTTTCAGTATATTTCAATCCTCCCCCCCCCCCACATTATTACTCAATATCAATTTAAACTAGTCTCTGAACGATCCATTTCTTCATTTTTACTCATTAAAAAATCCAATGGTTGCAACGTTATAGATAATGACTAAACGGAGCGAAGCTCAAGAAATTGTTCGAGAAATGGAACTTAAGTGAATATCTATGAAAAATTTGGTTTGATCATCCCAAGTCCATTAAAGATAGGCAAAATGGGAAACTTGGAGATCCTAATCACACTCATGGGTGTTTAATGCTTTATATCATGCACCTTGATATGTATATTATTAAAGAGAGAGCTTATCTCCAATATTAGGACAATTTGACAACATTCTGGAATTCTTCTAACAAATTGTTTATGATTTTAAGTGTTTTTAGGTGAAAAGATTAAATGTGACAATAATATTGACTAAGATACAATTAATCATTGAATGTAATTAAGATATATTATACAAGCAGCACTTTTTAAGTGGATATTTCTCTCAATTTTTGTTGACATAAGTTAGATTATTCTATGTTTGTTATATTCAAATAAATTAGCAGATCAAGGCCTAGATTAATAGGAATTAATGTGTGATACAGCTAATAAACGACATGAATTTATGAATATTTTTGAAATAGGAATATATTGTATCGAGATTTATAAATGAACTAAAAACCAAATAAAACTCAATTATAATTTTTTAAAATATTCCAGGTTCGAAGTAATATATTATTTGCAATGCTTATTGCCTCAATAATATTATAATTCTTCTAATCACAAATTTCATCTAATCCTATAAATTTTGAATTGTTAAAAATTCTTCAATTATTACTATAATTAAAATACTGGAATATATCTAATCAAAATATTTTGAAATATAAAATCTATTTGAAATTTTTAAATTTTAAAATTTCAAAAATCATGCAGTTTATTGAAAGTATATTAAATAAAAGAGTTTGTTAAACTGACTATATAATTATTGAAAAATTTAAAAGAATTAAAAAGATATTTCAAGTTAGTAAATTATTTGGCATATCTCAAAGGTATTCTACCTCTTTGGAGAGATCGCGTCCTTTGCTTGGAAATAAATCGTATGAACTTTTGAATTGGTTCACTTTCTAACAACTTGTCCACGGTATTGTAATTCAATGCAAGTTCCAAATTGTCGTAGGTACGATGTACTTGAGTGTGACAAGGACGACAGATGTATGTACCGCGTGTTCTCATATCCTCCTTGGTGAATACACCCTTCTTAGCCAAGTGGGAATGCGTTTCCTTGGGAATTAAATGATGGAAAGTCAGAGGCATTTCCCTATCACACAATTCACAAGTTCCATCCTGGTCTTCATCGTCTAGCAAATCCCCAAATATTAAATTGTCTTTGAGACGACGACTCAACATCTGACAGAATGTGTCCAGTTCGTCATCGGAGTCAAAAACTTCAAAGTCCATAATTTCGTCTTTGAGTTGGAGGTTTAGGAGTTCGGGCTCGTAACTTCCAACTTTCAAGTCTTGGCATTGATCTGATATTAAATCCACGAAGCCTGGGATTGCTAACGTAATTTCTATTTTATCGACATCAATTAATGTTTGATTGATTTGTTGATTTAATTTTACGAGATTGAAGGATTGTGACATTTTTTTATGTTTTTATATGGATTTGAATATTTTGTGTTGAATTGATTAATCAATTTATATTGAATTTTGAGGTAACTTTTAAATTACTTGATTTGATTACAAGAATGTCAATTACCAAATATGGAAATTAGGTCAAGTTGACAACCAATTTAATATAATAAACCAAAACAATAGAAATTTCTAGAAAATAGTTTAAACAAATTGATTATAAAAGTTGTTTTAAGTTTATAAACCAAAATAACCAAATATATTAACTTGAAAAATATTAAAGCTGGTAATTAAATTAAATTTTCGATTTGAATAAAATCCATTATATGAATAAAAATTAAATATTAATTTCAATTATGAAAGTTATTATGGGATAGAAATAATATTATTATTTAACCTCTTGTTAGAATTAAATGAAATGAAGAATAAAGTAACGTTATATAAATAATAAATATATTTAAAATAATCAATGGATCAATAAATTGTTTTATGCCACCCATTTTTGAATTACAAAATTTCTTATTATCATTACTTATTTCAATTAAACGATCATATTTCAAGAACTAATTAAAGCTTTAAATCACTTTGAAATAAATTTCAATATCATCTTTTTTGATTATAATTAACATATTAAAAATATAGTTTAGAATAGATTTATTTTTAACTATATAAATTATATTACTTAATTCAAAAACTGACAATAATTAAAACAATTATAATTATAATTATTGATTTAATTTTACAATTAATTTTGGTGATAAATAATATTAAAGCGTTGATTGTTTGAAGATATTTATATAATAATTTCAATGTGAAAGAATGTGATTATTAGTCAATATAATATCAAATAATATTCAAATAGTATATATTAATAATATAGTGTTATAGCAATATTTGATGTAAAATTATTTTTATTAGCTTAGCACTTATCCAATATAATTTAATCACTGTCTTGATCGGTTTAATATTCCAAACATATTATTAACATTCAAAATTGTGTTAGATAAATCTAATTTATCAATTGTATTTCGATTTTATTATTTTATTATTTTTTATTTACGAATTATAATGTTTTGAAATATTAATAATAATAATTGAAAATATAAAAGTTTCAAATTTTTGTAACTTAATTGAAAAGATAATATAAGTTGATAAATGATCAGATATATAAACCAATACTTATATTAAATTTATCAATAATTAATATATTTACTTTGAATATTTTTCCGAATTTGCAAGGTGAAATGAAATTATTGAGATTTTATAGAAGCCAAAATTTGTTATTATTTTTGATATATTATTAATATAATAGTCTACTACTATATTAAATATTATTAATTTTAAAATCAAAATATCTTTTCTGGACTTGATTATAGTATTGTATAAATTTTATTCTATTTAATCTGTATTGATATAAAATTTTCAATTATTCAATGGTTTAAAAAATAATTTCTTATATTAAATATATATATATTATTTAATGAATCATTATTATTTAACTCTAAATTTATTATTTTTTGATTAAGAGTAAGTGATCTAACAATTTATCATTTTCACTATATATTAGACAACCTTTTAAGAAAATTTAAACAAAATATAAACTCACTAAAAATTGCAGAATTTTATATTTTAATTTAGTTAAACAACGATTATTTATCAAAAAATCATATTATAGATATCATTCTATATTAACTGTTCACAAGAATCCCAAAATAACAACTGGTGGCGAAGGGTTTCATAATATATTATTGCAAACTGGTTTAATCAAACTTAAAGCTTGAAGATCTGATATAGAAGACTTTCCTCATTTAAGCTATCTTAAATTTAATTAATTAAAGAAATAAAAATAATAATAAAATTTAGAAATATTTTAAATATCACCTATATACCTTAACAAAAGAACTAGCGCTATTTGTATAATTTAATATTAACTCTAATTTTAACTAACTCGAACATTATTTAATGTTAATAATAAAATTACCAGTATAGTTAGTTTAAAATCTTTTTGAAAGTAAAATTTAAATAAGAAATTTAGCTAATATAAATTTTTATTATGAAATATTTATTCCATATTATTAAAAAATATTATTATAATAGGTGAATTTTGTATTGTAGTATATAATCAATTACCAAGAAATAAAAAAGTGCTTTGGTTGAAAAATCAAAACTACCATTATAAATTTTGAATATATTTTAAAATAAAATCAATATTATTGAAAGGTATAAATATTAATATTGACTTTTTCAGCTAATTACTTCCAGCAAAAACAAACTGCACTAAGAGTACATATTTAATATCTTCAAAAACATATTCAGATATTAATGTTAATAAATCAAATTTTAAAAATATATAATATATATAATAATAATTTAATATAAAAAATATCAAAAATTTATTTATTATCAATTATTGTTTTTCATTATTATATCCATTATATTTATTAAAAAAAATCCTTGTAATTATAATTATTTTATTACTCTGATGAATTTAATTCAAGGAAAAATATTTAATGATATTTTACCTTTATATTTCATTATAATTATTTAATTTAAAAATAATATATAAAAGTATATATAAAAATAATAACTAATTTTCAATAATATATAATTATATTTTTTAAAAATATATAAGCAATTAATGATTAAAATAATCAAAATCATATT
>JNEM01012957.1:0-40857 GCA_000697335.1 Conidiobolus incongruus B7586
ATTTAATTAAATAAATATTTATAGTATTTATATAAGAAATAAACTAATTTAATTGTATAAAAAATAAATCAAATATCAAAAATTTATAATTAATCATTATTATATCTTAAAAAATAAAATTAATCCATAATTTTATTAAATAACTTAAGGTTAATTAAAAAATTAATTTAAAAAAATATTATGAATATTAAAGCTGAAAATATAATTCATTAAAATCTCTTTACTTATTAATAGATTTATATTTTATAAAGTTAAAAATATATAAAATTTAATTTTTAATTTATATAATAAATAATTTACCTTTTAATATTAAATTATATCATCAAATTCCATCACTCTATTTGAATAAAATAATATGAATAATTTTATATATTATTAAATTAATATTGATAAAGTTAAATTTAAATAAATATAGAAAATTTTACGAATTATAAAATAATATATATAAACAAGATTGATAATAATGATATTTTTTTGATATATTATATATAATAGTTAGTGGATTGTTAGAGCATAGAATTCTTGGTTTGGTTTTAATATATTATGGGTTTTAAAAATATAAATATGGAAAGAAAAATATATACTAAAAATTTAATTGGAAATTCAAATTTGGATTATCTTTATTGATATTCAAATCTGATTAAAATTTTTATTAATTTTAGTCTTAAAATTTTCAAGATAAGATATTTTATATAATATAATATTTAATATATTATTTAATATAATTATATTTAATAAAAATATTCTTAATAATAAATATACAAATCTATAAAAGTGAGTTAAAAAATCAAAAACATTTATATTTTTATTAATAACTTAATTAATATTAAATAAAATAAACTTAAATTAAATAATTAAAATCTATTATATTTATTAATAATATATATAATTAAATAATGATATTTAGCTATTAATTAGTTAAAATATTAATCTTTAAATTTTACCTAAGGTCAGTTATAAATTTATAGGTTTTTGGTGATAAAAAAAATTAAAACCTAATATATCTATCTTTAGCTTATTTAACTTCTTTAAGTTTATGGGATATAGAATCAACTAACTTCTTATATTATAAAAGGTTAATCTTGTTCTATACTTCTTAAATATATTTTTAAAATGGATTTAAATGTTTAACTAGGGGGAAAACTTTAATAACATTTTTAATTAATCCTAAAGGTGTTTAATTAGATTAAAGTTAAGAAATTAAAGAAGCTATATTATAACTATTATCTTATTATTTTTAAGCTATTTGATAATAAAAGTTATAGTATAACAAGAGGTATTATCTTACTAGAAAATAATATTAGATTTATTTAACCTATATTATTTAATAGTTTTTTTCAATTTATTGTTTATAATACTTTAATACATTTCAGTATTAATTCCCTTATTAACTTTATAAAGATATTTTATACCTAAAGATAATATACATCCCTAAACAATAATTAACCTACTATTATACTTTTAGGTAAAATTAACATGATGGTTATAAAGTAATTCTTTATTTTTTCTGAAATATCTAACTTTTCTATCAAATTTACTAAAGTATATTTTTGTTTCATTAGACTAAATAACCTTACTCTAATTAGTTTTAATTTAACATTAGTAATAACATTTAAACTTTTATTTAGCTTTATAATAAGATTTTTTTAGTTGGGGGTGTTTTTTCTTAAAGTATAAGTAGTATCTATGCTAATGTAAAGCACATATAATAATATTAGTGCTAACTAATATTCTTGTATAGTTTTATAATTCTTGTTATATTTCTACAATAGTATTATATTTGCTTATATTAACTAACTTATAAATATACTTCTTATCATATTCATCTATAATTTTAATATGCTTAAGTTTAAATTTAAATGTTTTTTTATTGTTATTCTTAATAACTTTAACTATAGTAAACTAACTAACACTAGTAATTCTAATAATATTATAAGTTAATTTATTTGTTTTAATAAAGTTAATTGATATATAAATAGATTTTTTTAGAGAGGGATTTAGGTATAATAATACTAATAAAAAAATTTAATATATCTATAAAATATTATATAAAATAATAAGAAAGAGAAAAAAAGATATAGTTATATATTGTTAAATATATCCTTTTATCTTAAAAACCTGCAAATTTATAACTTATCTTAGTTAAATATTAAAGGCTAATATTTTTGCTAATAATTGACTAAATATATTTTAATTTGATTATATTTTAATAAATAAGTTTTAATTATAGAAAATATATAATTTAATATTAAAACCAAAGAAATAAGATATTAATATATATATATTTAGGAATAAAGTTAGAAATATAACTATATATTATTTATTTTAAAAAACTTATTTATTAAAAAAATTTTACAAAAAATCAAATATTTTATTATATATTATAAATTTTAATTAAAAGCAACTTCAATTGTTACTTGGGTATTATGTTTTATAGTTATTAATTAATAAATATTTTATTATCATAACCAAAAAATTAACAAACAAAAAATTATTACCTTAATTAAATAAAACTGGTTTAATACATACTATTTTGCTAAATTGGAAATATAGATTAATTCAATCAATAGCAATTATGAAATTTCAATATTAAGAAAAATACGAATCAATTCATTTTTGTATAATCTTACTACTATTCAAATTGGAAAACTAATCAAGTTTATAAAGCATTATATTATTATTGTTATATATTCATCAAAATTCAATAATTGATCAATTGATGAATTTCACATAACTAAATTCCTATAAATTTGTGATAATGACTATAAATTATAAATGAATACTCTGTTATCAATATAAATTATATTCTTACATTAAAAAGTTCAAATAAAATTTCTAAATTAAGAATATATAATTATTATATTAAAAATCTATTCCCATTTTCGAAAACATTATAATATATATAAAAGACACAAAATTAATAAAGTTACTAAGTTAATATTTTTACTTACAACCAATTCAGATTTACTTTAAATCAATAAAATTGTATAAACTCAATAATTCCTCCTTCCTCAATTTAATCCTAATTTAATAAAAAATTTAAAAATAACTGAAAAATATTATGTATAAATTAGGGAGGCTTTTTTCAATAATTCTAGCCTTAAAAAGAGAAATAATTGAATTTTTACTAAATTTATTAATGTGGATTTAAATTAAAGAATCTCATAATTTTTATCTAACACCAAATTCAGTATCTTAAGAAATTTGAATGAACAGTTGATAAATTTTGGATCCAGATCAAATTTACTAAAGCCATAATGTCGTGGTTCTACCAATTGGTAATAGAAAGTTGATAATAGGGAAGGGAGCGGCTTGCATGTGGGTTGTTTGGTAGTTTGGGTTAAGGTGTTTTATTAGAGTTTTCTAAGGGCTTAATGGGCTACACAAGAGACCAGAGGTGATGATGGAAATGTATCTCGATAATGACTCTAGATTAAACTATACGTCGGCCGTAAGTGATGTAGAGAAGTGTTTTAGGTCTTTATAAAATTGCGAACTTGAAGTGGTGTGACTGGTATTCCGGAGTTATATCTCTAAAAGGTAATAGGTCGCAAGGTGAGGTTAGTTGGAAGTGTTACTATCTTGGTAACCATAATATAATCTCTAGAGCTTGTAGAAAAATATAATTTTATAATATCAATTATATAATAATTAATTATTTTATCTAGTATATTAGTTTAAAATAATTGATTATTACAATCCAATTCAGCAATACGTCATAGATTATATTATTAATCCGTTTTAATCAATTAGATGAAATTCAGGGTTAATATTTGATTTAACCCAGTTTACAATAACCGCTTTAATTTTAGTATGTCTGAATTTGGTAATGTGGTTAATATTATCTGGTTTATTTTAATATCTAAAACAACATAAGAAGTTTGGTATGTGAATGGAATATAAAAGGTATAAAGTGATCCATTATAAGGATGTCAGTTGTTATAATAAAATTATATATTAATATTACTAAGCATGCTAGAAGAAGTCCTCACTCCCTCCAATATAGCCTATCTAGGACTGAGTGTATGGACAGGGTGGCTAGGATGGTGGTATTACAAAAACTTCCACTACCCTAGGCACATAGGTCCTTTAAAAGATATTCCAGGACCTTCGAATGAATTGTGGCAAACCTTAAGATTTATGCACTACAGATTTACGGGGGATGAAGGGAGAATGTATAAAGAATTACATGCAAAATATGGACCTATCATACATTCAGGTAGAATATTAAAAATTAATTTTCTATTGTATTACTGATTGATTTTTAGGATTGGGAGTTATTTCTGTGATTGACCCAGAGGCTACTAAACAGATTTATACTAATTATAAATTTACTAAAGATCCTCGTTATGAATTCTTTATGGAAAACGTTCAAAATATATTTTCAACAACGTAAAATAATTAATGAAAAGACTTTTTCTTCTATGATTAACCTTAATGTTGATTTAGTGATAGGAGGTACCATTCAATTAGGGTAAGTAGCCTATATATTGCTATTTTTTCTTTATTAATTTCAATTTAGATAAGAATGATTGGACCTGCTTTCAATTGGAATAACTTGACGAAATTGGAGCCTTCAATTGCATCTTACTGCGTCGATTCCCTTCTCGAAACTATTAATGAAGCGATCGACCAAGGAGCTGAAGAAGTTGACATGTATGATTTATACCACAAGGCGATTTTAGATGTGATTTCTGATATGGTATTGGGAAGAAGTTACAACAGTTTGAAAGATGCGAAATTTTCGGCTTTCGAATTGACCAAATACATAGCAGATCCTTGGGGTTTAAAATTTGCCATTCCGTTTCTGAAGTTTTTGGAGGCTAAGCACCATCCAAAGATCACGCAAGTGGTGATGGAATGTGTCAAGGAACGAAGGACTGGAAAGAAGAAGCAAGATATTTTGCAGATTTTGATTGATGCTCGAGATGTCGAAACCAACAAGCAATTCACTGATCAGGAAATCATTGAAGAAGCATCCCTACTTGTATTTGCTGGATTAGAAACTACTGCTGTATCTCTTGTTTGGGCAACCTACTTAATTTTGAAAAATCCCGAGACTTACAACAAGTTGGTTGATGAATTAGTTTCAAATTTTCCTGACAAAAATGCTCGTATTACATTTGAACAGTGCAAAGATTTGCCATATTTGAATGGTGTATTGTATGAGACTTTGAGACTAAAATCCCCCGGAAGTGGTATCCTCGCTAGAGTCGTTCCAGAAGGAGGTGCTACAATTTGTGGTTATTATCTTCCAGAAGGAGTAAGTTTTAGTTAGGTTAAATATCAAATCTTCAATATTTCTAAAATTGATTATTTTAGACTAAAATAGGAACTGGAGCGTATGCATTCCACCACAGCGAAAAATACTGGCCCAATGCTGAAGAATTCTTACCAGAAAGATGGTTGGGTCCAGATAGCGGAAAATTGAAGCAGTTAATGCTAGCTTTCAGTTTTGGTCCTAGAGGTTGCGTTGGTAAAAATTTGGCATGGATGGAATTATTTATTACATTAGCTAATTTTATCAGAAATTATGAATGTTCTATATCAGAAGATATTAGATTGACTCCTTATGATGTTTTCGTATTAAAGGCTAAGGAAGAAAAGTTGAATGTTAAAATTTTTAAGAGAGCACAATAATCAATTGGCATGATCTCGTATCTATATTATATTTCCAAAATAAATTATATTATATTTTTAATAATTTAAATCATTTTAAAAATTTTTCATAATTATTATTTAGTATCATTTTTTTGATAATCCTAATATCATATCCAATTAAACTTTTATAAATTATTTTTAAAGTCATTTCACTTTGATTCAAAATAAACCTTTTAGAAAATAAATATTGTTAAATCTAGTCATTAAATGATATTATTAACATGAAAATTAAGAGTTCACAATTATTGAATTACTATATTATTTGATATATTTTTCATTTTTTCTTATATAGATTAATAAACCAAAAAAATTATTTCAAACTCCTTTGAATTATGATATATTTTTATATAATTTTTGAAATGTTTTTTGAATATGTGTTTATTAATAAAATTATATTTTATCAATTTATTCAAGTTCTAAAGAGAATTGATAAAACTTTTAAGGACTCTTTAGAAAGTTTCATTGTATTATATATTTTAATATATAGAGGGGTTAAATAGTGATGATTTTATTTTTTTTTATTTCAATTATTCTCTTCAAAATCACTCTTACATATTATATGGCTTGAGTAATGAATATTCGAGTTTAAAATTTATAAAACAAGCTAAAAGGGATATTAAGTTAATATTAGCTAAATGACCTTATAACATTATCAATTTGACATGCTCTTAAATAGTTAAAGTATAATAATACTCTTCACTATTACCGGTTTGACTTCATACTATTAAATCCACCATATATTGATAATATGGTGTTAAAGGTTTAAGGTATTTGTTTAGAGTTGAATTGCTTTATCACTATATTCAAAATGAGCAATCATTTTAAATATAATTCATCAAAATATTTTATTACTTCGCAATTTGATTTCTTTAAAATGTCTAATGAATTAAATATTCAATAAAATTACAAATTGTGCTATATGAATTATAAGAAAGATTAGATATAAATTGTATTTTTAGGTAATTGAAATCAATTTATATTAATAACATTGGATATCTAGTGAATTAAAAATTAATTTGTAAAATTATATTCAGAAATTATTTTATGTGTTATAATTCTTTTAATATTAATTTAATATTATATTAAATGATCATGAGTAATTTGATAATTTACGATATTTATTATATATACTATATATGTATATATATTGTATCTTTCTATAGAAATTTCAATAAAAATCAATATGATTTAAAATCCTAGATTTTCAAATTTTAGGAAAGTTAAACAAAAAGTATTAATCAAAATTTTATGCAAAACTTTTTATATCAATTATTAATAAAATTATAAGTAACAACTGGTGGCAAAGGAATTTCAAAATATAGTATTGAAAAATGATTGAGTGAACTCAAAGCTGGAGGATTTAATATAAAAGATTTAATGTATTTATGTCTTAAATTTTTTAAACAATAAAAATATAGAAATAAAAATTGCAAATATTACAAGTATCACTTATAAATCTGAGCAAAAAGTTATCACAGTTTTTTAATTAAATATTAACTCTGTTATAGTCTTATTAAAAAATAATCTAAAATTAGTTTAAATATTAACAATATAGGTAACTTTTATTTTAAAAAAATCAAATAAGAGAAAGAACATAAAGTATATTTTTTATTATATTATAATAATTTCTGTATTATGTTTAAAAAATTATTATAATTAATAAATCATAATTCCTAATATATAATTTATTATCAAAAAAAGTATTAGAGTTGAATTATCAGAACTACTATTATAAATAATAAAGTAGAAACTATTTAAAAAAGGTAAATTTATTAATATATAAAAATATTAGAGGATTAATATTTATCAAATAATCACTTAAATAAGTGATTTATAATGTTAAAAATATATTTCAGGTTTTTAAAACTAATGCTATTCAATAATATGAATGAAGTCATTAAAAATATTGGTTTTATAAATCAATAACTATATATAGTTTAAGTAGTTAAATATTTACTTATTAAAAAATTGATTTTTATTCTCCTATCCTCCATTCTCCTAAATATGAATCATGGCGATAACAATTATTTTGATTAGTTGAAGAATTGATTCAGGGAAAGAAGTTTGACAATATTTTAATTTATAAATTGAATTAAAAAGCTGTGTAAAAGGGTTAAGCAATTACAGTTAATATGAAATCATGTTATTGAAAAGAGGAAATATTAGTTACTAAAGTGCTATTACCTTTTTACTAAGTTTTTGTATTATTATTATTATTTATATACCTCAAAAATTTTCAAATATTGATCTTTCAAAATTTTTTTCTAATTAGTCATTGATTTGCTAAAACTTATAATAAATCAAATCTTTAAAAGCTAATTTTTGAGTAATATTATGAAATATTGAAATATCTAAACATTATTATAATTTTTCAAAATTGATAATGGAATTTTTTTGAATAAAAAGATTAAACTAAATGATTTTAGTATTAAATTTATTAACGCAAGATTGAAGTAATTTTATAGTTTATCCATGATATAATATTTAAATTTGACAAGAAATTAAATGATTTATCTATTTAGAAATATATAATGTGTTGAATATCCAAAATTAAAATTATAGGGTAATGATAATAGTTCTAAATTCAAACTTAATAATAAGGATAAAATGAAATTGATTATAATTTACAAAATGTCACATCCAATAATTTGATATTAATATTAAATGATAATATTTGATTTTTCATTGTATTGTATACAAATTTTCAAGAATTAATCTACCAATATTACAAATTCAAGTATACTATAATGTAAATTAAACAATTATTAAAACATCTTATCCAGTTTTAATGAATGTTAACAAAATATATATAGGTTAGTAAATATTATCTCGAATAATATAAATTATCATTATGAAATGTAAATCAATGTTTTTCAAAACAATTAATATAAAGTAATAAATAGGTTAATATATCAAGTAGTTAATTTTTGGTTGCAAAATATTCGGTTTATTGCTGAAATTCAATACTCAATCAAAAACAATTTAATAATAGTCGAACTAAAACTTGTAAATTATTTTCCAAAATTATTATTCATAATTAGAATTTATTGATTTCAGCATTTATTTGAAATATAATTAATATTTGGCATGAAAATATTATAAAAATTCAATAATAATCGTTTAATTTGTAGATATCACAATACTGTCGCAATTATTTTTATATTTTTCTTACTGTCAGAATATATTGATTATGTTAATCAAAATAAGTCAAAGGTTAGAAAATATTTCAATTTTTTCAAATAATGTATTAATTGAACATAAAAATTCTAAATATAAAGCTATCCAGCTTGCTACGATTTAATTCAGATAAGATTGGGATAATCAAATTCTAAAGATAGTATAAGGGTTATTATATATGTAATCAAATTTGAAAATAGATTTAAACTCCAACAAAAATAATAACTTGGATAATTTTATTAGCCCAAATTTTGATATATATATTAAAACTAAAATAAAACATTATCAAATTTGAATTAATTTTATCAAAAATATATTTAATGACCTCACTTACATCATATTATTCAAACCATTAAGTAAATATTATTATTTACCATTTTTATCCACTTGAAATAATAAATGTTATGATTGGTTAACTAATAGAATATATTTTGAAGTTTTATAAGTGATCATAGGTCACATAATTGAATAAATATCCAATGTTTTAATTAGTTTTCACAATTTATCTTTAATTTAGCAAATTCAATTAACAGCTTGCAAAAAGCTAATATTATAAATTTGAAATGTATATTTATATTGATTTTCAATAGCAACTATTTAAATGAGGAAGCATTTTTGATCATATCTTGAATCCATAACTTAAATTACCAGGAAATTATTATTATTAAAAAACAATTATTTTCATTGTTGATAATTACAATAAATTGTATTGTATAAAATTAATTTTATTAGTATTTTATTTAATCAAAATTAAATATTTTAAATTTTCCAATTAATTTAATTTTCTCTCTTAGATACTTGAAGAACGAGCTTCTCTTCCTTAGTTTTTAATACAAACAAGTCAAATCCGGTTAAGTTAGTATTTTCAGGCATTTTAAAGTCGAACCTTCTAATTAAGTTGGCCATTGTAATATAGAGTTCCAGCCATGCCAAATTTTTGCCAATGCATCCTCTAGGTCCATGACTGAAAGCAAACAGCATACTCTTCATTTTTTCACTATCAGGTCTCATCCATCTTTCAGGAATGAATAATTCAGAATCGGGCCAATATTTTTCACAGTGGTGGAAAGGATGGCCACCTACTCCAATAAGAGTCTAAATATTGGTTATTTATATTGAATATAAAATCTCAAACTGATAACTTACTCCTTCGGGAATGAAATATCCGCAAATAGTAGCACCACCTTCAGGGACAACTCTTGTCAACACAACACCAGCAGGAGGCTTAACTCTTAATGATTCATAAAGTACGCCAGTCAAATAAGGTAAATCTTTGGATTGAGAATAATTAATAGTGGTATCTCTTTCAGGGAAATTTGAGATTAATTCATCAACTAACTTCTTATAAGTTTCAGGATTTTTCAATAACAAATAAAATGTCCATATAAGGGCAATAGCTGTAGTTTCTAAACCGGCAAATATTAATAATGAAGCTTCTTCAATAATTTCTTCATCAGTGAAAGTATGATTAGTCTCAGAATCTTTTGAGTCAATCATGGTTTGAAGAATATCATCTCTTCTCTTCCCTTCTCTCCTCTCCTTGAGTTCTTCAACTATATACTGATTGATCAATGGATGATGTCGCGATTTCAAGAAGCTTAAAAATGGGACTGTAAATTTCAAACCCCAAGATTCGGCAATATGCTTAGATAGTTTGTGAGCAGGGAAATCAGGCTTTTTTAAACCGTTAAAACATCTTCCGAGAACTAAATCTGAAATCACATCACCAATAGCCTTGTGGATTAAATCATACATATCAATCTCTTTAGCGCCATTGTCGATAGCTTCATTAATAGTAGCAATCAAATTATCAACACAATGAATAGCAATAGATGGTTCCAATTGAGTAACATTATTCCAATTAAATGCTGGAGATATCATTCTTTTCTAAATTTAAAAGGTTATTATTGAAATAATTAATGTCATTAAATATATTACTCTAATAGAATGATATTTTCTATCACTATTTAAGAATATTATTAGAAATAATGTTAATAATAAGTTAAAGCTTATATTACCTAGTAGAAAATAAATTCTGAACATTTTCGATACAGAAATTAAAGCGAGGATCTTTGGTAAATTTGTAACTATTATAAATTTGTTTGATTGCTTCAGGATCAATAACTGAAATGACACCCAGACCTAATAACTCCATTATTTACTTTTGAACGTATTTTATAAAATAATATGATATACCAGAATGACAGATTGGACCATATTTGTCATGAAGTTCTTTGTATAAGGTACCAGGATCTCCGGTAAGACGGTAATACATAAATCTAAGAGTTTGCCATAACTCATTAGAAGGTCCTGGGATTTCTTTCAAAGGACCAACATGACGCGGATAATGAAAGTTTTTGTAATACCAGTAAGCCAAATATCCTAAAGCCACAGCAGATGCAGAAGATACTAAAGTAGGTCCTATCAAATTGTCTTGAGCCATTTTGATAAAATTTTAATTGTCATGAGAGTATATACACCCTTTATATATACATTAATTGAGAAATTTTAAATTTATAATTGTTTGCAACATGATAATATGGGATCAATAAGTATATCCATAAGTTCAAAATTTAATGCAACAATTATTTTCAGTTAATTCATATGTTATATTAATTTGGAAAATGATACATTTTTACTTTAACTTACATTTAGATTTTTATTTTTTTTATTAATTACTGCTTAAATCTTATGACATTGGGTTTTTCGCCATATTTTTCTATTCCAAGGCCTCTTTAATATGAAATCTATCTTAATAAAATTTTTTGTAATATATTTCATTAATAATTTATTGGCTCTTGTTTATTCAAACTCCTTACAACTAGTAGAATTCGACAAGTGCTTTGTAAGGTACAAGCTAGATCATTTTTCTGGATTAAATGATAATCTAATCAATAGTGAGGTTTAATATGATTATTTGTCAAAGTGGATATAATTTAAAATTTCTTAGAATCCAAAGTAATATTATATTATGTTAAATATATTTTCAACTAAATTTATCCAATTATTTTATCTATTAATATTGTAAATTTTGTCATCGGTCGGAATACTAAAATTAAATTGTATTCAATAATTTATTTCATTAAAATTAAAATAATTTTATTAAAGGAATAATAAAAACTGAAAGCTTTATTACAAGTTTAAATTATATGAAGTATTTTTGATGTTAAATATTTTATTAAATATTAAATTATGAAATATATTAAGTCAACTTTTGAATAAATATATCTATTATGATCTTTTTTATATTAACTAGGAATTTTAGATTAAATTTTACATATTTGGTAAAATTTTTCAATATTTTCAAACTTATTCTATTTTGATTTTGAATAAATTACATAAATATTTTTAAATTAATAAAACTGTATCATTACTAAGTATTTATTGATATAAATTTCATTTAAAAGATACAAAAAAATCATTTTTATATAAGTGATGGTTAGAATAAGACAACTAATGACTTATGTGTGACATTTAGTTTGCTTGTTTTGATTTTCATAAAAGTCATATTTATATTAATAATAAACTTTTTATTTAATCTATGATGATAAGTTTTATCAATTTTTTAAATAAATGTAAAATTGAATAACTATCCTTATTTGAATTCAATAATCATTCTATATTTTTGACATATATTCATTTCAATAATAGTAATTTAAATATGATAAATATATAATGTAGAAATTGGGCAGAGGTATAATTGTTTTGCCATATATTAACTAGTTGGCTATATATCTTTAAATGAAGAATAATAAAGCTACACTGAATTGATATTACTCATATTGGTGTGATAATTTAACTATATTCAGTCTTTATTAATAGTTGAAATTATAAAATGACGTTATAGATCACAAGAGGTGTATATTGGGAATATGTGGTCATTGTTATGGACATATTGCACCTAATTTAAACTATCCATCACTATCAAGGTTTATTAAATATATTCTCCTCTCATGTAAATTATACTTAATAAGGCATTACCATAGCTTGAACTAGATGAAATTATTGGGTCTAAAAATATAAGCTACAAGGGTTTTTTCAATTGTTCGCTACCAGTCTCAATCCATCTTTCTAGTAAAAACACCCCCGGATTTGGTCAGTACTGTTCATTGACATAAAGTATAAAGCATCCAATTTCTGTAAGAGTCTATAATTTAAAGTTAAACCTTGTTGAATAATGGTGTTAATATTATGTTTACCCCTTTTGGAAGATAATAACCACGAATCATTGCATCTCTCTCAGGAACTGCTTTCCAAAGAGATGAACTAGCACGTGGACAATAGCCTCAACATTCTTATAACACCACATTTACATAGGGTAAGTCTTTGTAGTGATCAAATGTAATCCAGTTTTTATTGACTGAGAAGTGGAATATGAGTTACTTTAGCAAATTTTAATAAGTAGTTGGATTCTTCAAAATTAAGTAGGTTTTTTAAATAAGAGAGATCACAGTGGTTTTCATTTAAGTTAAAAGTAACAAAGCTACTACTTCAACCACTCTTGATTTGTAAATCTTTTATTAGTTCCACATCTTCAGCATCAATCAAAGCTTGAAGGATATCCTCTTTTCAATGCATTCAGTAACCAACTTGGTGATTTCTAGATGATCTCTAGCTTTAATAAATTTTAAAAATGAAACTACGGATTTCAAGTCAGATGTAATTGTAGCATGTTTTGATAACTTAAATACGCAAAACCTGGAATTCATTAGATTAATAGCCTCTCACAAAGGCAATGTCGGAAATGTCATTCAAAATGACCTTGTGATATAATTCATACATAATTCCTTTAGCTCTTTGGTCGATTGCAAGATTGGTTGTTTGAACAGATGCATCAATAAAGTGAGAAATAATGGATTCTAACTTTATTGGTTGATTGCAGTTGGATGTAGGATGAAGTATTCTAAAATCCTTTCAGTAAATATTATATTAATATACAATCAAACGCTTACTCTAATGAAATAGTAATTCCTATCACTAGAAAATATTCTTTAATTCTAAAAGTAATTAGCATTGGGATATTATTTTACATTGTAGAAAATATAATTTTAACAGATACTAATAAATATTTACTTGAATCTTTAATAAATTTAAATTTTCATAAATTTATTTGACAATTTTTGGTTCATTGACTAAATTAATACCTGAAATCTATAATCCACATTTTTATGTATTTATTCAATATATAAATTAATAAAATATACTTGAACGTGTAATTGGACCATATTAATCATAGGATTTTATCATCTATAAACCTTTTTCAACCATAACTACTTGATCCATATACTTGATACATTGCCAAAGCTCATTTGAAGATCCTGGGATATCCTTCAAAGGATCAACTTGAAATGGATAATGGAAATTCGTGTAATATTATGCTGAAGTGGTTTATTTAACATTATTTGGCCGAATATTTACTTTTATTAGTCCTAATTATCCGTCCAATTTTCAAACTCTTAACTATAATTCATACCACTTAAATTCAATGTAGTCATTGGATTACTCCACACACCAGGTTTGTTTAAGTTCATATTTTTTTATTAATTTTATTACTCTATCCACATAATTCGTTTGAATGGGTTCTTACTTATTTCCATCCTTTTATATGTATTTCATCAATCTTAGTAACTCTACAAAGGAGGTTCTGACCATCATCATTTATATTTCTTTCGCTGTATTTCAGTTTTTTGTTATTAAATTTTTATAACTACATAAAAGTGGTGATTTGATGTTTCATTATAACTATCCATAAAGCTTTGTCTGATAGTCATATTTCTATACCTTCAGGCATTATCAGAGTTTATCTAAATGATTGCTCATTTGAGAAATCTTCCAGACTGATGTTAAACTTGTATTTCCTTCATATCACGCTGGTATATTAGGTAAGCGATATCAACACATAATCTGGTTCATGTATAATGAATCTGTGTATAAAGATATCATATAACATAATTTGTGATTAATTAAATAGAATCAAGTTTAAATTTCAGTAAAGATTCAAGTATTTATATGTGGTCTCAATATCATATACACCAAGGAAATTGTGCTATATTTTATTCGGTTTATAATGAAATAATTACAAATTTAGATGTAATCATGTTAAAATTAAATATCGTTACAACTTATTTAATAAATACTTAAAGTAATTTGCTCAATTTCATTGATATGACTTGAATCTTTTGCTAAATGTAAAGGATTGCTGTGCAATGACTTTAAGTATTTACGCTATACTTTTTACTTTAAGGGACTACCTATCTACTTTTACTTTTTGATATTATACAATGATATTATATTACATTATTTAAATAATAACGGTCTCACCATAATATCATAGAACTAATAATTTGATTTTGAATGTTGTCCAAATTTGAAATATCTATTATTTTTTATCATTGAACTAAAAAGGCAATTTTTCAAATAAAATAATATTGAAATAATCACTAAATAGTTTTTCATTGAATTTTGAATTATGATTAAAATTCCCTAATGAAATCCGCCTTTGTATAAATTGAAATCAAATACAACTATTAAATTTTTAACCATATATCAAAAATTGTCAATCTAATTCCAAAAATATGAAATTTAAATAGCTATACATTATAAGTTAAATCCTCAAGTTAACTGTTTCATCAATTCAAAATCAATTAACAATAGTATTATACTTAATTCTTCATCATGTATTTTGTTATTATCAAGTTATTGATATTTATGCAATTAAGTTTGGAATAAATTATGTTATACAATTATAATAGTAAGTAAATTACTCAATATTAAATATAACTTAATATTATTATTAATGCTAAATAAAGAGTTGGGGATTATAATATATTTTTGCAAAATAATTTAGCGTGATATATTTCAGTTGAAGTATTTTTCAATATTTTCTTTAATTAAATAGATCATTATATTAATTTCCTTTACTATTTATCAAGTTGTGTAAAATACTAATATCATATTTTGAGGATATTTTCCAAATTTCCTGGTTAGATTCATAATATTATTTTGAGCCAATACAGGAAGTTCTAAGAAATGATAGCAAAATCTTATTATGCAAGTAAAAAAACAAATTTTAATTATTACATTGAATTATATATAATAAAAATCAATTCATAAATATTTGTCAAATTTTTTAAAATACTTGTGATAGTATAACTTTGAAATTTTTAAATGGGTTTTTTAATATCAAGGATTTAAGAAACCAATTACAAATTAATATTTGCAACAAAAAACTTATATCTCGATTGATTTGTCAATAATCTTTAAATATTTACATTTCGATATATCAAAATAACCAAAATAAACTATTAATTGAAACGCTATAAGTAAAATTTCTGAATCTATTGATATCATTTAAAAGAAGTACCTTTAAACTGTTCCAGGAATTTCTACTGGTTTGGAGTATATCTATCGATATTTGATCAAGGCTCAGATAAATTATCACTTACAGTATAGATGCTTGGATATTATTTTACAATAGTATTCTGTTCCAAATAATACAGTACTAAAAGCATTATTGCCATTTTTAGTCAAATATGAATTATTTTGATCATTTATTCACTTCTAAAATATAAATAAGATCCGAATCTTATCAAACTATTTTAAATATTAGGGCTTGGTTGGAAATGTTAAAAGCATATAGAGTTCTTATTGAATTTTTCTTTATTTAGTCTTCGATATATGTAACTTTTTAATCTAATAAAATATTGAATCCCAAAAATTATATTATCATAATAGTAATTAGTACTAATTCAATAAAATGCAAAGAAAATATTAAATTGATATATCAAGTTTATTTAGCTTTTGTTTATAATAATTAATATGGTAAATGGTATTAATATAAGATATAATATTAATAAATATAATCTTAAATTGTGGAAAATATTAATAATTATTATTAATTTGAAATAAATAATAAGATTTTTAGAAAATATACAAAAACCTTGTTTATTAACTTATTAAAAACATATGTATATTTAAACTGATTTAAAACTAAATATTAAACATATATTTCTTTAAGATTGATATAAATATGAGATTATATATAAGATATTAATAATTATATAAGAGTTTTTTTAAATCACCAAAATCAAAACTTTAAATAATGTCTAATTCCTTAAGAAAAATCCTTAAGCATAAAATCATTTAATATATTATATCAAGACTTATAGCACAAGTCATTGCTTTTCAACCTTATCAAAATAAATATATAAAGGTAATAGCTCTCAAAATATTATTATAAGTGATTATAGCATTTATTTTTTTTAAATTTGTATTATTTATAATATGATTTTAAAATTAAATATACATTGAAAACATTTAATAAAGGTAACCAAAATAATATTTAATTAGGGAACTTATAAATTTTATATTTTAAAATATATAATTATTTCATAAAAATTCTTATTAGTTTAATATTTTAAAAAATCAGGATTAAAATTGATTTTGAAAAAATAATAAATGCAAAAAAACTTTTTATTTAAAAATTTAAATAAAAAAATTTGAGAAAATAATATATATTTATAATCATTATCTTTTCCAAAGTGAAATGTATTATATATTAAAAATCAAATATTTGGATATAAGTGTTTATAAAAATTAAACGAATAAATGTAAGAAACTTCTTATTGTATACTGTATTTGAAATACATGTATGGATAATCGTTGAAAATTATATTTATTAATTAAGCTATATCAAAGACAAGATACCAAATTATAAATATATTTTATTATGTCTTAATTGGATGTTATTTATTTTAGATATTATAGAAATATAAGTATATTTTTATTAATTTTAGTAAGTTAATCCAAGTAGCTAAATTATTTCTAAGAAATTAATTCTAGTTGCTATTTTTGCAGACAAAAGTTAGTAAAATCTATAGTTGTATTTGAAAATCTTTGAAAATTAAAAACTTTAATCAAGTAATTTGATATTTTATAATCGAAAAACGAGTCTAGCTCTATATCCTAATTTATATAATATTTATTTTTTCATATTCATCATTTAATTATTCAAAAAAAATAGTGAAAGATTATATCAATCTCTATTATACTAATGATAACCTATAAAGCAAATGATATCAAAAAGGGATTTATCATAAGAAACACAATAAGATAAAAAACTGAACTAAAAGTATTATATAAAAATTTTATAAATTTGGTACGCAAAAAATTTATTAAATTATTAAATAATATTATATTATATTATATTATTTCTTAAATTTGAGCCTCAAAAGATAATAAGAAGAGCCAAAAGATTTAATAATGGTAAAGATGTAAAAACAATGTTAAAATAGTCCCTTTACAAATTTAAACAAATTTACTCAACAAACAAAGAGAATACCCTTAGTGCAAGTTAATCATTTGAAACAAGTACCACACATATACAAAGCAAGTAACAATTATGGATATTTTCATATATAGTTTAATTAAGCAAGCCTTACAAGTGTTCTCAAAGTCATATAGAGATGGATTAAGGTATCGATGCTGCTAGAAACATACTACATTATCTAACAATCAATCAGGCCATTCTTCCAGGATTGTTGGGGCCTACTACCTTTAGAGTCTCTAGACTCCATCCAGGATTTGGATAATGGTGATCAAATCTAAACATAAGTAGTGATAGGATTATAGGATTTGTATTATTCATAAAAACTTCTATTATATTTATTTTATATATTACTTTATCTAAGCAAATGAATATCGATATTAAGGTATCAATTTTTGGAGAATAATTTTTTTATGTTGTGAATTTTAAATATTCATTTAACATTTGGTGAAAATATTTTAATAATCATATACTGAGATGATGATAATTAAATAAAATGAAATTTCTCAGAATTGGTTTTTGATTGTAAAATTATATTTTAATAAACAATGTTTTTATTATCTGAAATTAATTTATATTTTATATTTAGATTATATTGATTACCCAAATTTTGATATTTAATATACTCCAAAATATTTTAGAATTTAAGTGCCATATTATTCTTATAAAAATAGAAATTTCTGATAAGAATGAATGGATAAAATTTAATAGTTATTGCAGTAATATTTGTTCTTAATTAAATTTAAATGGTTATATTTATTCATAATTAATAAAAAGTAATTCTACGAAATTTGAATGCGACATAATATCAATAAGCTTTTTTTAATATATATAAATTGCTAAAAGAAATATCAATATAACATGTTGCAATATATTTTAGTAAATTTTCACAATTGATCAACCCTTGTCAACCAATCATAATTTGTAATAGATTATATTGATTTTTAACGTCATAAATCTAATAAGGAGAAATGGGAAAGTGAGCAGGATATATTGGAACAAATAATAAGGAAATATCGTGTTTTATTATATCACTAATCTCTACATATTTTTTAATTGTTCATTGTGGATTCGATTATGACCAAAACTTACATGAGTATCATATTAATATTGTTAAAACTAATGGATCCTAGCATATTTGCAATAATATCCACATTCACATATATTCAACTTACACCTCAAAGATTTGTTAATTTATTATCTTATCTATAAGATCTAGTACTACTTGGGTAAAATACCGATTCAATCCCAGACTGTTCATTAATATTGCAAAGAAAAAACTCTAATGGATATAGTTGAAATGGAGTAAGAAATTTGATTAAAGAAGATCAAATGCTTAAAGACCTTTTCTAAAATTAATCCAACATAATAATTAATTAATAGTATTATATTGTTAATCGAATCATTGAATATAAACAATCTGAATTAACAGAAATTCAAAGATCAATTTTTCCAATTTAATGAATGTTATGGATATATGAAAATAATAGTTACATTAAATTTAAACTCATCCAATATTTTTGATCCAATATTAACCTGTTACTCAAATAAAGCAATGATTTTGAAAATCCTCAACTATGATATATAAATAGGATGGATATATACTAATAAGAGTCAAGGTTGGTTAATGTTGCGGTTATCCGTTGATTTCACGAAACGCTTCGTTGCATTTACTAATAAGAATAAAAAGATAACTTTTAATAAAAATGCTTGAAGGCAACTTTGTAGAATTTACTTTTACAACTTCTGCATCAGCTGTCATTTTAGGATATTTATCATATTGGTACTATAAAAACTTTCACTATCCGCGTCATGTCAGCCCATTGAAAGATATCCCTGGACCCTCAAATGAATTATTACAAACTCTTAGATTTATGTATTCCCGACTTACTGGAGACCCTGGTATTATGTATAAAGAGCTTCATGAAAAATATGGTCCAGTCTGTCATTCTGGTATAAATAATTAAAAAAAATTCTCAAATATAATTAATGGGATTATTAGGCATGGGTGTTGTATCAGTTATTGATCCCGAGGGAGTTAAGCAAATTTACAGTAGCTACAAATTCGCCAAAGAACGTCGTTTTAATTTTTTTATCGAAAACGTTCAAAATTTATTTTCTACAAGGTAATATAAATTTTAAATATATGTTTAATTATATATATATATTTAATCATATTTATAAATAGTGATCGAAAATATCATTCTATTAGAGTAAGAATTTTGACAAAAAAAATTAAAATATGATAATTTATATCTTATTTAGAAAAGAATGATGTCTCCTGCATATAATTTAAATAATATTTTAAAACTGGAACCATTTATAGCTCTTCATTGTGTTGATAATTTGATTGTTACTATTAATGAAGCTATCGACAATGGCGCTAAAAAGATTGATATGTATGATTTAATCCATAAGGCTATTGCTGATGTGGTATCAGATTTGGTCCTTGGAAGATGTTTTAACAGTTTAAAGCTACCAAATTTTCCTGCTCACCAATTATCTAAGCATATTGCTCCTACTTGGGGATTGAAATTCGCAGTCCCATTTTTAGGCTTTGTAAAAGCTAGACATCACCCATTGATCAACCAGTATATAGTTGAAGAACTCAAGGAGAGGAGAGATGGGAAGAGAAGAGATGATATTCTTCAAACCATGATTGACTCAAAAGATTCTGAGACTAATCATACTTTCACTGATGAAGAAATTATTGAAGAAGCTTCATTATTAATATTTGCCGGTTTGGAAACCACAGCTGTTGCCCTTATATGGACATTTTATTTGTTATTGAAAAATCCTGAAACTTATAAGAAGTTAGTTGACGAATTAATCTCAAATTTTCCTGAAAGAGATACCACTATTAATTATTCTCAATCTAAAGATTTACCTTATTTGACTGGTGTACTTTATGAATCATTGAGAGTTAAGTCACCTTCTGGTGCAGTACTAACTAGAGTTGTCCCTGAAGGTGGTGTCACTATTGGCGGATATTTCATCCCTGAAGGAGTAAGTTATCAGTTTGAGATTTTATATTCAATATAAATAATGAATATTTAGACACCTATTGGAACTGGTGGATACGCATTCCATCACAGTGAAAAAGTTTGGCCGAATTCTGAATCATTCATTCCTGAAAGGTGGTTGGGATCAGATAGTGAAAAATTGAAGAGCATGCTATTTGCTTTCGGTCATGGACCTAGAGGATGCGTTGGCAAAAATTTGGCATGGCTGGAACTCTATATTACAATGGCAAACTTAATTAGAAAGTTCGATTTTAAAATATCTGAAAATACTATACTAACTGGTATAGACTTATTTGCTTTAAAAGGAAAAGAAGAAAAGTTAGTTCTTCAAGTTTTTAAACGAGAAAATTGAATAATTTAAATATTATCTATATACTTCCTCTGTTCCAAAATGAAAATTTGATCAATTTTATAATAATTCATTATGATTATATTCTAATAAAAAATAATACAGTTTTCTTCAGTATGAAAGATGTTTTCTGTTAACTGAGTTGAATATATGCTTTAGTGATAACAATCCAATAATATAATATTAATCAATAGTGATATTGTTGTAATTTGAAAATACCTGCCTGCCTTGGTTTGATAGTTAAGTCCATATTATCCCTCATTTATAGTGACTTTGTCAGACTATAATTAAAAGATAATCTTTGTTAGCATATCATTCATTGAATCAATTATTTAAATCCAGAAGCAATAAAGATAGAAGAAGGTTTTCAGGATATTCTGCTACAATGTCTCAATAGTAAGTTTTAAGACATACAGTTCCAATATGTTAAAGAGCAGGATTACTGAATAGTTTACTAAATAATATTTCGAGTACCTTTCTAATAACGACCCTTATTTATAAAACTTATAAAACACAACAATATTATCAATTTTTATAGTGAATCCCTCGATTGAAAATATAATTCAAATATGAAAGCTTATTTCAATTTTATAATCGTATAATAATAAAATAACAGCAAGCAATAAGTGCAATAATTGACTCCAATTTGATTATTGTACCTAAATATTTAATAAATATTATAAAAACCACAATTATTAATAATAGTTAACAAAAATTATCACATCCAGTTTGAACAAAATCATCAAGTATACAATATTTTTCAATTGCTCAATAAATATTGTTAAACTATTGACAATCTAAACAAAATTGTAAATTCAGCTAAAGATTTTCATATTATCAAGTAATTATTCTTATATCAAATTGTTTGTAATTATAATACAAATTGCTTTATATATTTATTTTAAATTTTTATTTTTCTTAAGAAATTATTCAATTGTTACTATTATTAAATATATTGTAAATTAACTTAATTTTATATATAAAAACAATAGATATAAACTGACAAATGTATTTTTGATTATATTAACATGTATTTCACTACAGCTGTAAAATAACATAAATATTTTACATAAGTTAAAAGAATTTTAAAATCTAATTTTAATCATTGAAGGTTTAATCTGTCAAAACTAGACTGAGTAGTGAATAAAACATAAATGAAATTATAAATTAATATTAATATATTTGATATTTTTATTATTATTATATAATTCAAGAGTTTTAAGATTAGTCCTGATAGTTGAAAATATCAAATATATAATATTGATGGCTAGTTTTGAATATCTTTATTTCAATAACACTTAAACCTTAATTGATATCAGTGTAGAAATTAAGTAATGGCATAATTTTGAAATTAAAAATAAACAAATAAATTAATAAATAATATATAAAAATTAATAAATAATATAGAATTAATAACCTCTTTTATTATTAATAACTTTTTTCTATATCTTTAGTAAGCTTCTAATACCTAAAAAATAGTTTTTTTTATTAAAGACTGAAATTTAATGTTTTACAAACTAATTTAATTTGTTTATAGGAATTTTTTTTCCTGCAAGTTATTTTTTTAATAGTCTAAAACAATTATAATTATATAGGTTATAATCAAGTAAATATATTAGATGTGGTAACTCCCTTTAATTTTTTTTATATAAAATTTTTTTTATAACTTTAGCTTTATATATTTTATAATTATTATGTAAAATAATAAGTGTCTTTAATTTATATTGAGAACACTATTTAAAAATTGTTTTATTTAAAAAAATAATATATAGCTTATTATTAATTGATTTTCCTTAAGGTATTAAATAAAAAAACTATATACTATTATAATCTATTACAACAATTAATATTGGCTTATATTTAAAATACTTATTTATTAAAATTCATAGAGGGGATTAATTTAGCTTAACCTAACACCTTGTTTTATTTTTAAGTAAAGGATTATATAAAAGAATTTAAAATTCATTAATTGTAAGTATTTGCTGTAAAAACTTTTGTTTTTAATTATACCTTAATAAGTTTAGTTTAACTATAGCTACTCTAGTTTTCTTTTAAGCTTTTGTTAAATTATAAGGTATCTATTTTATATTTTTATTAATTAATCTAAGTTTAAACTTAAGTAAATATAACATACTTGTATAATTAATATTAAATTACTTTAATAGTTCTTTAACAGAAATAAAAAGGTATTTCTTAATATAATTTTTTACTCTATTAGTAAATAAAAAAAGTAACAGTAGAAATTAGTTTTTTAGATTTTAGTAAATATTAAATAATATCCCTTTTAGCTTTAAAATCACAAATCTAGTGATATATAGTAGTTTTAAATAAAACACCATCTTTATAAGCTGTTTATAAGTTTTAGATGATTTTAAAAGGTTTATGGTTAAATTTTAAAGATACAAAAATAAAAGCCTTTTGATAATTACAATCTAGTTTAAATATAATTAAATTTAAGTGTAAATTTTAAAATCAAAATATTTTAATAAAAAAAATAATTAAAATTGAATATATATATATATATAGTTTGAAAATATTTAATTTCCTATTTATTTTATATATATATAATCTTTCAAAATGTATAATATGTTTGAAAGATCAGAAATTAAAAAAATTACCATTTTTTAATTCCCATACTAATATTATGTGATACAAAAATATATCTGATAAATAGATTCTTTTCATATACAGCAGTTAATTATAATTAAATTAGTTGTATATTTTGATTTTCTTTGTTTACAGAACTAGACTTTATAAATTCATATTCAAATATTAATCAATCACCTAATAGTTTAATTTCATTCTTAGATTCAACCTCAATATGTTGATTTAATCGCTTTCATTGTTATTTTCCTTTAAATCAAAATAGCTATGACTATTATTTAATTGATTCTCTCATATATTAAAATATTAAAATATTAAAACTTTTTGAAAATTACTAAAATAAACAACGAATTTAAAGGTAATTTTAACTATAAAATAATCATTAAACTTGACTCATTTTCAACAGTATACTCAAGCTTACAAATCATCTGTATCTCAATATTTTAAACTATTAATTTTTCAAATATAATATAATCGAGTAATTGAACCTATTAAATAAAAATAGTACTATAAATAATAGATAATTGTTAGGTTGTACAAAGTATGATGTTTATACCATAACTTTTGAAATAATACACTCCCTAGTATTAAAAAAAGATCTTTGTTAATTCAAAATGAGTTGAATATTTAATTCTATATAGTTATCAAACTGGATTATAGATTTATAATTACACTAAAAACTTGCTTATTCTTATATTATATAGTGCTAGAAAAGAATTTTAAATATTTATTATAATATTTGATATAAACATATAAATGTAATTTTTCACATTTTCTCAACAACCATGGTATAAAAACTCAAATTGCATCCTTACTCAATAGAAAATCTATTTTGTTATATTTAGGTCAAAAATTTAAGTATTAGATCCGCTAGCAGAGTCAAATAAGAAATATATATGATATTTATAGACAATAAATTTGATCAATTTTTTAGAAAATCAATTGATTAAAAAATACATTTCAATTTCACATACCAAATTACCTAAATTTATTGGTGTGTATAATAATAGGAAAACAATCAAACTATAATCATTTTTTAATTGGAATTAAATTATAAAATAACTAATGGATTTATTAATATATTCAACATTAAAAATATTATGTTGATATTTCAAAAATTGATGCATTTAAAAAATTAATAATAATTTAGACATATGTTCAACATATGTTAAGGTTATAATTTCTAAAATTATTTTAATTATCCAACTATAGATTTTTTTATAAAAACAAGGTAATAATAATTCATTGATTTGTACATACTAAACCTATATTCAACCCTTATTAAATATTTTTGGTATTTACAAATATTTTTTATCTCACTTTTTTCAAGTTTCAAAATCAATATGCTTGAATTAAATTATTCCAAAGTTTTATTTCTAAATATGTCAATATTTTAACTCTTAATCTCGAAATAACGGAAAATCGAATCAAAAATATATATAAATAACTAAGATAGAGTAATTAAAGACTCCAAGCTCAATGCTGTATTTCAATATAATTATCAATATTCATTTTGTAATCTGAATTTTCCTCACTAACTTCCAACTGGCTCTGTTTATTAAAAACAAAAATGTCAAAATTGATGGAATTTTAACTTGTTATCTTATATTTTTGATATTGTATATCTGCTCAATTGATAAAAATTATTATCCTACTAATCAAAGGTCAGTCATCATACATGATTAGTTGATTAACAACTGAGTTTAATGTCAATTTGAAATTCAATTGTTATATAAATAGTGTCACGAGTCAGGTGGCTCCCTTCTACCCGAGTATCTTTATATCAACCTAATGCTAAAGTCATTTTCTCCTCGCATACCATCTGCTCCCGCTGTAACTTTTGATTGGCCGATGATACAAGTCACCAGAGAACCTCATGAATCAACCTACCCAACTTACTCTATATAAAACCCGGAATCAGAGCTATTCTCAAGGAGACGAGTTCGAGCTGAATCCTCCCAGCTATTTGACTTCAACCAATAAACCCCTATCCCCCTAACACTTACCTGGAATTTCCCAGATCTCTCTCTTTTATCTAAACTACTCTGGACGCGGCTTTCCCAAGACGTGTTAATACAATTATACTCGATTCGATTTTGGTATTGACCTGACTCAAGAAATAATATACTTGAATAATAAAATAACCTATTTTAAATCAGTTCTTAGCAAAATTATACTTTAATAAAGGTTAAAATTTAAGTCGATTTATTCCAAAGATCTATATTAGGAATAAAATGAATTATGGTGTACCAATGTTAATATAACTTTAACGCCAAATCATTCCAATTTAATGTGTTTTTAATCTTCTGAGCTCAAATATCAGATTTTGTACACACAAATTACTATTTTTTTGCTTATTTTTATGCAAAATGAATTATACCGCCGCAGTAATTAAAAACTGTGGGTATTAATTGTATCGTGTCTATCCTATGAACTTGTGAAATTTATTATGTATTTAGTCAATTTTCTTAATTTAAACCACTAAATGATTCTATTTGAAATGATTTTGAGAAGTTGAAAAAGCACAGTGACCTATCGATTTATCAAATATCCAATGCATTTATAAATAGAAGTTAACCCCTTTGAAATCATGTTTCGTTATTAAAACCTTTTGGTTCTGTGAACCTTTAATCTTTATTATCCTCTTTCAACATGATCTTGAATATTGTCAATATTTCAACCTTGGCTTTAGGTCTCTTTACAACTTTTGCATCTGCCGAAGGAACCTGTGGCAAAGACTCCAAATGTCCCAAGTCTGCCCCTTGTTGTAGTCCCTATGGAAGCTGTGGTTCTACTTTTGAGTACTGCGGTATTGGATGCGATATTGAAGGCAGCTTTAACCCTACTAGTTGCATAAAGCCTCCTGTTTGTCAATCTAAAAAATACGATTTTAGCGATCCAAGTAGAGTAAAAGAACTTAAAGAATATGATGGAAACTTTTTGAATACTGATTTCTTAACAACTGGTCAAGTCGAAGTTAAGAATGGATCTCTTTGGTTAGAAATGACTGAAAAAGATGGTGCTAAAGTGTCCTTGACAAGATACGCTCAATATGCTAAGATCACTGCCAAAATACGCACTAGTCGTACTAAAGGCGTTATTTCAAGTTTTATTACCATGTCCGATGTTAAAGATGAAATTGACTGGGAATTCGTTGGAAATAACTTGAATGAAGGTCAAACTAATGTGTTTTACAGAGGCAATATTGATTACACTAAAGGAAAGAAACATCCCATTGAAAAGAATACCTTCAATAATAGTATTGAGTATACCATTGATTGGACTGAAAATAATATCAATTGGATGGCTGATGGCAAGGTTGTAAGATCATATACCAAGGAAGATTCTATGAAAGAAGGTCAATCTCAATTCCCTTCCACCCCATCAAGAATTGAATTTGGTATTTGGAATGGTGGCAGCGGTGCTGAAGGTACTCGAGAATGGGCTGGTGGTGAAGTTGACTGGAATGAGGAAGATCCAAAAACCAAAGGATATTTCTATGTGATCGTTGACTGGGTCCAAGTTGAGTGTATTGGCACCTTCAATGGAACAACAGATGATGACATTAAGAGCGGAAGAGTTAATACTGATGTTCTTTCTGGCAAAGTACATTATACAGGGAATGCCAATAAGATGACTGTAAGCTTAACTTTGATATCATTTTTTGTATTAAGCTTACTTTATTTGATCTAATTTAATTAATGCAGTTTTTATTATAATTTAATAAATTAATATAAATAAAATATAAATTTGATTTATTTTTCATTTAGTTACAAGTAAATTTAACTAATGGATATTATATCTGCTATTTTGAAGATAAAATAAATTGCCTTATGTTCCAACAAATATCGAAGATTTCATGGTTAATACACATTAGTCCTATTCTTTCAAGACTCCAAATTAAACTATTCCCTAATGGAAGGTCATCTTGAAATCATTAATAGTTAAAATATAATTTATCTTGATAATTACCACAACTCATCTCAATTTCTTTTGATATAATAATCTTATCCATGACGCCAGGTATTACTAGTAATTTTTCGAGCATTGTCAAATAATATCTTATTGTATCCATAGTAAATAAAATCTTGGTGGTCACATTATCTGACTGTTCTGAGATATTTTCGTTGATTAGCATTTGTGAAAAATTTGTATTATCAGTTTCGATATTTATGTTTTTGAGTAATAAATCCAAATGAATTATAATATCTTCAATTACATGGACGGTTATCACGGTTTCTATCTCACAGCATGAATTCACAATTAAAATACAAAGCTGTGAAAAATAAACACTATACTCTACACGGTTGATTTGTTTTTCGGAATTTTGATTCATTAAATCTTCTCTATTTAATAAAATATCCAATAGTTCACTTAGACTTGCCTTAATTAAATCTGATATTTCAATCTCAATTTCCAAATTCAAAATCTCATAAATATCTAAATATTATTCATAAATTGAACAATTAATAAACGATTAATATCAAATACCAACTAATGATTCAATAAACAGATTAAAAGAATAACAATTTAATCCAAATGATTCTTCAGTTAAATTATTAATATTCTTAATATTTGCTATGGTTTTTGGTAAATAAATAAATATTCCAATCTTCAAATTCTTGATTATTGATATTTTTAAACTTTCATCGATTATATCAGTGAACGAATAATCGTGATTTTTGCTAATCATATCTGAAAAAAAATTATGAATATTAAAATTCAATATCAGTTGGTATTACCAGTATTCATCAAAGAATTTGTAATAATTTTCAATAATTGAACACTATTATAACATCCTGATTCTTGCTCAAAATATATATCTATAAAGATTAATAGTAATATATATAATTTGAAACTTTATTCTCACTTTTCAAATTTGGATTCAATGATAACACTTGTAGTGTTTCTTTCGATTTAGAATTGTTCATTTGATTTAATACTCTGTCTTTAAAAAATAAATTAAATGTAAAACATTTTTTATATAGTGGATACCTAATTCAGCAATGTTATCTTTTTGTTTTAGTTCCAAATTTTCTAACTCTAATTGTTTTATTCTATCAAGTAATTTTTCCTCCTTTAAGTTGGATTGATTGGATGATTGAAATATTATTTTCAATTTGGATAAATAATCTAAAATAGATAAGATGATATATTTTGGAATGTATTTAAGATTATATAATTACTCTCAACACTCAAATGATGTGGCTTATATTTGAGTAAAATTAAACTCTAGTCATGATTTAGTAAATATCGTGTCATTCATGTATAAATATATATATATATATATCAGGTTGGTTACCAATGCCAATTTCAGTTTAGATTGCATTTTAACTAGTTGAATATAATTGAATAATAGAAAGTTGCTCTTCAAATGATGGTTATACCCTTTTTATATCAAAGGATTTGCATTTATTAAATGTAAAATAGATTTTAATGGTGAAGATAATATTTGATTGGATATTTATTAGGACAAATTTTTATTTCAATAATAACTAGTTAACATACCATATAATTGGAAAAATGAATTATTATTGAGCTTTTTTAGCCTAGGTGATTAAATTAAATATATAATTAGTTTACAAAAATTATGAATAAATTAATTAATTTACCTTTTTCTTGTCGTCTAATTTCAATTGGGTAAATCCGTTATAAGCAACAACAATTAAACCAATGAATCCAATCACAAATGAGATAGTGACCAATGGTTTTTTGATCATAGATGAGAAAGTGTATTGATAAGTTACAGTAATCTGGGATTGGGAGAATTTTCCAACTTTGTCAACTTTAATCAACAAAGCGGTTCTGCCTACAGAGTCTAATAATCCATAATGATGAACTGTTTCAATTTCTGCTCCGGGAATCGAGATATCGTAAGACAATAATTCAGCTCTCTCGGGTAAGATTAATTTCCAGCTAAACTTTTCAATAGGGAATTCGGGCTTAACAAAGTTTTGAAGTAATGGGAAGGTCAAGGTGTAGTTTTGTGATGTACCAGCCTTGGTAACGTGGTTAAATAAATTGAGATGGTAACCTTGGTACCAAGTGTATTTCCATCCACCATAAATAGGATATCTAGGAACGATTACAAAGTTGACAGGTTTGGATTTGGATTTAGATATTCTAAAGTTAGAAGTGGAAACGTTTCCGATTTGATCTCTAAAGTAAGCTTCATTGGCATCATAAGGTAAGTCCATTTCTAAACGATCTAAATAGGCTGCTGTCTCGGCTGCTGTCATTTTACTGTAAGCATGAGTAACTCTTGAGAATTCACCAACCAACTTTGGTCCTTTGTTGGTAATTGAGTAGTTTTCTTCTACCCAAATATCTTTGATCCAATGATTTAATTCAATATCTCTGTGTACTTCAGTAGCATAAATATGAGGATTGGGTTGATCATAGTGAACTTTGACAACAGTATTCTGATTCTCAGCAATATCATTATAAGGTCCATAAGTGAGAATATTTTTGTTAAGCAATACAGGGTCAGGATTTTTGGTATGAGAATGAACAGTAACTGAAGGTAATTTGAAACTAGTTTTTTGCTTTTTGGACACGAATGGTGAATCGAAATAAACATTTCCCTCATATAAAAATTTTTGTGATTCAGTATGTTCAATGATAGCGGGATAAGGCTTGACAGCGTTAAAGTAGTAAAGCTTAATAGCAATCCCCTGCTTTTCGTCGCTAGTTACAGGACTGGCAAGTTCAACTTCATAGTATTGCTTATCTCTAAAATATTAAATCAATATTAAAAATTTAACAGGATTACAAATATAGTTACCCTTCAACTCCTGGCAAAGTAGTCTTTAGGACTTTTTTGTCTCTTTTATCAATAACTTCAACTTTAGCCAAAGAGTGATTAGTACTTAATGGTGTAGAAAAGTAATAATGGCTAATGGGATCTTTTTGCTCGGAAGCAATCACTACGGAGATAGTTTCTTTGAGGTAAGAATTGGTTAAGTCTATATTACGGATAACATTATCATTGATCAATTGAGGAAAATTTAATTTGGCTGATAAACAGCTTAAATATACTAGACTCCAAAGTTTAGAAGAAAGTCCCATTGTAAATAAAACGTCAGTTTTGATAGATAATTATGTATTGATGCGATGAAATGTTATTAATTAAACAACGAGTAATTATATATATTATTGAGTAATTTATATCACGATTTTTAGATTTAATAAATTTTATAATGAATAGTGTGACGCAACTAAATACTTTATATTTTCTTTTAGTTTGAATTGATATTGATGGGATTTGAGTTTGGTTGAATTAGCGTTGGACATACCTGATTGGACAAGCGATTAATAATTTAATTCACTCTTAAAAACAATATTCATAAATATTATTACAACCAATCATATTGAAATAAGTATCAAATCTTTATTGATAATATTAAATATTTATAAATTGTGACAGCTAAATTAATTTACTATTCAGATTTTTTTTAATCTAAAGAATTAATTATTAAAAATTTTAAACTATCATTCATGAATGAATATATGGAGAAAAATGATGGAGAAGAAAAATGTGAATAAGAAATGATCTTTCAATCAAAATCAGCAAAATTAAGAACAGGATCCGAAATGAACAAAAATGATTTTTATCATTTCAAAAAGGTATATATAGAGAATATCAACTTAAATATAAATTTTAGTGGTCTAATTTGCTTTTCAAGATACATTGAATATTATTACAAATTTAGACTGAAATAAAAAATTCTCTTCGAGAGGCTAAAAATTATATTATATTGAAGCTTATCAAACAATATAATGTTTCTTAAATTAGCAATAGCTAGAAAGAAAAAAGCTTAGTATTCAACTATTATATTCATTAATACTCGATACTAGAGAAGTAATATTTAACTTATAAAAGTTGGTATATTTAACATTTGACTTTAACAATATGTCGATATTTAACATCAATTCAAATTCAGAAACACAGATAATATAAAATTGAATAAAACATTTTGCAAGAGTGAATTGTCAATATGATTTATTATTTAAAAACTTTGGGATGGAAAGTATACATGGAAGGAAATCGATGGAATGAAAACTTTAAATGAAAGAAGGGTAGATGTTGAGATCGAGATTGAACTGGGTATTAGAAAGATTAATTATAGTTAAAAACGTTAGATAGAAGGTGGAGATTGGATTTGAGGTTGGGGGAGCGTTAGATTCCAATTGCATAAACGTTATTCATACTTTGCTTGGGATATAATAATTCTTGAATACGTTTAAGTTGCTCGTTTTCCATTCTGAGTCTTTCAATTTCGGTTAGCAGTACTACCTGCGTGCCTTTCAAATGGTGAAGGTGAGCAACTGTTTTGTGTAAAATAGCGGCTTTGCTAATTTGCTTGTTGTTGCAATTGGGTAATTGCTTTCTGAGTTCTTCAAAGCCATCTTTAATTTGAGCGCGTCTCTTTTGCTCAGATTGAATGTGAATTTGTCTGCGAATTTCAGCTGAGTTAGCTTGTGCTTCAGCAGGATCTTCTCTGTTTTCGTCACCTTCACTATTTTGTGGAGCCCTTGTTCTCTTGCGAGGTGAGCCAGTCTGCTGTTCATAAGTTTGTTTATTATATTGGTGGAATTCAGTGCAGAATTGCTCAGGCAAGGGTGGGAGATTGGGAATATCTGATAAGTCTACTGAGGGAGTAACAAACATGGGTGGTGCTGTCTTCAATAAATCATTTTGACCATTCATTGGATCGAAACCCAAATCGACATAGTTCATGAAGTTGTGACTTTGGGACATAACTTCAGTTTGAGAAGGGGAGCTGGATCCAAATATGGAGCTCTTTTGATCATCAATTATAGGCATCATTATAGATGGGTTGATGGAGGTGCTCATGTTGAAGTGGTTGAGGGAATCAGCAGTGAGTCCGGGTGTTTGAGTAGAAGAAAGATCGATGGTAGGTTGGATAGATTGCATTGTGACAAAATAGTTTTAAAAAGAAAAGAAAGAAGAATAATTCTATACAAAAAAGTCTATAAATTTCTAAATTTGATGATACTCTTGCTTTACGCACGCTGCTGTATTTATATAAAATAAAATCGGAATGGTATGTGGAGCGAATGAACCCTGGGGTAGAGGGTGATTAACCTAAAATAGATGCTCACAACGTTGGCTTTGGTTCAAGTCATATTCATCATTTGTGCAATAGCACGCAACACCTAACGAGGGAAATTCTGAGTGGGGACTGGGGATATTATCGTCTCCCCCTCGTGGTCCCCATCCTTACCAAATTAGGCTTTGCACATACCTTCTTCATATGCCCAATGTTTAAATTTGTTCAGACATGTCATCTTTCCCATTTCACTCGAAATTGGCCGGAATTAGCCAATCAGCTAGCAATTAGTCACTCAGATCAATCTCTGATGAATTATCCCTGCAAAACTAACCAATCAGGCATTTAATCAGTTTAAAACTCATCAAATTTTAAAAAATATTTTGAGCTAAAACAGATTTTGACTATTCGTTCAAAGGAGTCAAATCTATTAGTGATAAATTTAACTTTTATTGTGAGTATTGATTTGGAAAGTAATGGGGTAAGCAAATAAATCAGGAATTCAGTCAATTTATCAAGTTACTCTTTTATTACATAATATCTTCACCGACCAATTATACTAAATTATCTTGTAAGTTTCAGTTGATCAGCCAACCAAATAGAAAATCCAATTGGAAATCAGGTTTTTAGCGAATCAAATATAAATTACTTGTCTTAAATACAAATGAATTATCTGAAGTTGGAAAAGTTCATAATGAAAAGGAGGTATGATTAGTAAAAAATAGAAAATTACTCCCCCTTACCTAATCTTAAACTAATAATATCATTACCAGATATTCAATTTAACTAAAATTTATAATAAAATGTGGAAAAAATGATATCAAATATGGTCATTTTGAAAGGCTTACAACTTATTAATAACCCAAAAATAATGAACTTTAACTGGGGAGCAAATGTAAAATCTTGTTTTCTAACATCGAATTAGTCAAGTTTTTTACTCCAATCACTCCAATTTTTTACTAACGCTATATTTTAATCCATATAATTCGAGTTATTGAATATTGTGGATGGTTTCAAATACTATTAACTCAATTTGAATATAATTGAATATATACACTAACTTAAAAAGAACTCAAAAAATTATAATACTTGAGTATTAGTAAAGAATCAATTTTGAACTATATTAAATAGTAAAATATTGATTTTTAATATTATTCTAGTTAGGTTTTTAACTGAATAATTACTGTTTATTATTATTAGTTATTGGCAAGATATTGTTAATAATAGCCTTCGTTTTCATTTTGAATTTCTTCACATGGTCTATTGTAGCCATAGCTGTCATGGTATTCTTTAGGCTTGTGGTAATTATGGTAAGGTTGATATGGCTGCGGGTGGTATCTGGGTGGTGATGGAGGTGGTCCCATCGGCATCATTGGCTCATGCTGATGAGTCTCAGCTTTATCAGAGATATTAATGATAATAGGTCTAGACATCATATCATTCTCTATTTTCTTTTCATCCTTCGAAGGTTCAGGATCATTTAATATTAAACCAAGTAAGTCAGGCTTCGGTTTCGAGAGTATAGGATTCAATAAATTAATCAAAATTATCAAAGAAAAAAATCTAATCATTATATATATTCAAAACAGTTCTAAAAAATAAATAATAGAAATAATCAGCCTAAATTAACATAATACCAACTATTTTATAATTCAATATCTTAATTTGAAACTTTGAGATTGCCCATTGTTATACGTTAGAAAATAATTGAAACTGTTAAAAATCTCTAAAAATCCTAACAGTGTGTTTTTCAGTACCTTATACGGAATATTAATGATTTGTGAACTATTTGAGGGTTTTAAAATTGTTTGATAGTTTTTATTTTATTAATTACTTAATTGGCATTTTTTATCTTGTTTATTTGTGAAAAATTAATACAATCAGTTAAATGGGAATTGAGGCTTATTATTATTTAATCCCTGCAAAATATCTTATTCTATAAATAAATCAAAGATATTATATTTTTTCGTAGTTGATTAATGGATAGATTTAAATTCAAATATGATAGAATATTAGCTAATCTATCAAATTCAAGTTTAGACTTTGAATATTTTTAGAATTTTGGTATTCAAGGATATATATTTAATCCATATAATTAGAAAATGGTTTCATTCATAGTTAAATACATTATATATAATAACTGATAACATTCAAGTAGGTGTTAATAAAGAAATCAAAAGGTTATTAAAATGTTGAAGATATGCTGACAATAAAATAAATATCATTAAATTGATCAATTCACTATAAAAATTTGGATTGAACATGTATCATTCATATAGGAGAGTTATTTTCAATTCACTTGATATTTTATAAACTAATGAATTTATTAATCAAATATTCAACTTAAAAAATTACAATTTTATTAATTTGAAATATTAATTTGAATATTATAAAGTTTACAAATCAAACAATTTGAAAAATGACCAAAATAACAAAAATAGCTTTGGGTAAAAATCATTTATCAATATAAATTGCTGGAGTTATATAAAGAATTAATATCATATAATAATTTCATAACTTAAGTATATTAAACATTATATATGGAATCTATTTCTTTATAGTGAATTTTAATTTATTAATGACTGTAATCATTTTTATTAAAGTATACTTATAATTCAATTGTGCACAAATTTATTAGATATTATAATTCAATTGTGGGATAAATTTTTGATGGTTGATATTCAGATAAGAGATAAAATATATATTAATCAAGAACATATGCTTTTGTAAAATAAGTCTAAATTAATTATGTCAAAGATATTATTATTATTATTATTATTTGGGAATATTGGTAATAATATATTAATTACAATATTTTGAATACTTAATTAAATTTGAAACTTTCATCATACTGAAAATTATAGATGAAGTAATACATTATATTGCCAAAAAAGATATTAAGAATCAATCTAATATTTCAACTAGATATCTAAAATTTTTGTCCCAATATATGTCAAAAGTATTTCAATTCCCACTAATACCAATTTTGGATTCAGAATTCTCATTTACAAATTCAGTTTGAGAAAATTTACCAATCATTATGAGAAGTAACAAATGAAAGACTATAAAAAATTCAAAACACAGTAGATTAAGTAGAATGATGAAATCATAAGCATCGAATAACTCTTCAATTAGAATTAGTAATTATCAAGTATAAATAACAATTAGCTACATTTATAAAAATTATTTAAATAGTTCAATTGATTAAATAATACAATAAAAAAGATGAAGCAGAGATTCACTGCAATTGATATTAGGGCTTCTGTTTGTGATATTAGTTCAAGGTATTAATATATATATTGAATCACAATGTTAATAATAAGAAATTCAGAATTGTAGGATTACGTTTACAAAACTTTTATGATTTGGGAGGGAAAACTTTTTTGTTAAAATTTTCTAAAGTAATTCCTTTATAAATTAACTTTGTTTATTATGATTAATTTTATTTTAATAGCCTGACCGTAAAGAATACTTAGTCATTGAAAGTGGTAACAGGTTCCACTTGACTGATTTCAACAGAGAAAAATCGATTACCCCTAGTCCTTTCAGTTTGAAGATTAGAAAACATTTGAGAGCTAGAAGATTAACAGCAGTACGTCAGATTGGAGTGGATCGTATTATTGATTTAGTATTTAGTACGGATGACGGAGGTGCTGGAACTTATCATATTATTTGCGAATTTTTTGCTTCTGGAAATATTATTTTGACCGATCACGAATTTGCTATTTTATCTATTTTGCGTGTGGTTAAACCTAATACCATTAAAGCTGCAAGTAATGAAGATGCTAAAAAGGGTGACAAGGATAACAAGAAAGATGACAAGAAAGCTTCAGGAAATAAAAAAGATAAATCCAAGAAGAATGATCAGAAGGATGTGAAAGTTGAGCCCAATCCCTTCAGTATGAGTGTTAAAGATACTTACAACGTTTCAGCATTCTCGAGACAGTTCGAAACAGCTGATATTTCCAAATTAATCGAAGCAGCTCCCAAAGCTGATAAAAAGGATACTCTCAAAAAAATAGTCAATGATATTTATTTGTTCAGTCCTCCTTTGACTGAGCACGTCTTACTTGAAGTGGGTCTCGATCCTTGTTTGAAGGTTTTGTCAGATTTGGATATTAGCGAAGGCTCTGATCACTTGACTAAATTAAAAGAAGCGTTATCATTAGCAGATCAATTGGTATTAGATTTTGGAACCAAGCCCTCCAAAGGATACATTCTATTAAATGACAAGGCTGCCAAATCTGAAGACTCCGAACAACCACAATCCGAAATTTTGAATGAATTCCACCCTATGCTATTCAACCAGTACAAAAATTCTCAATACAAAGAGTATGGCTCCTTTGCCAAAGCTGTCGACTATTTCTTTTCAGTCATTGAAGATCAAAAGGCTACGATGAGATCTAAAGCTCAAGTAAATCAATATTCAAAATTATTTAGTCAAAATGAATTTATTAATTTTTTTAGGAAGAAGCTGCCAAAAACAAATTGGAAGCAATTAAAAAAGAACAGATGGGACGCGTTGATGGTTTGATTCAATCCGAAAAGACTAATGAGTATAAAGCCCAATTGATTGAGGAAAATCTTGAAATCGTAAGTTTATTTATGTAATTTATATACTTGAATTAATAATTAATTGAATTTGTAATAATAGGTCGATCAAATTTTGATGATTGTACGCAGTATGGTTGCATCAGGTCAGGATTGGAAAGATATACAGAGAACTATTGAAGATGAGCAGCGTAAGCAGAATTTTTTGGCTTCCTATATTAAGGAATTGAAACTACATTTGAACATGGTTACTTTGCAATTGACGTAAGTGATGAATCTTATTATTGTTTTTTAACGACTAATTTTTGAATGCTAGAGATCCTTTTTCCCAATACGATATGGATGATGATGACGAAGATGATGATTTTGAATCCCACTCCTCTAGATCTGATACTGAACACAAGCCAGAATACGTCAATGTTGATATTGATTTAAGTTTGACAGCATATGCCAACGCTCGTAGATACTACGATATGAAGAAGCAATCTAAAGTCAAGAAGGAGAAAACTTTAGCAGTTGCTGAACAAGCGTTTAAGAGCGCTGAAAAGAAAGTCTTGAATGATCTCAAAGAATTACAACAAAATAAACCTAATACCGGTGTAACCAAAATTAGAAAGCCTTTCTGGTTTGAAAAGTTTAATTGGTTTATTTCTTCGGAAAGATATCTCGTTATTTCTGGTAGGGATATGCAGCAGAATGAATTGCTCGTGAAAAGATATTTGAAGAAGGGCGATTTGTACGTCCATGCCGACCTTCACGGTGCTGCTTCAGTCATTATTAAAAATCCTGGTGGTGGTCCCGTCCCTCCTGGTACCCTCTCCCAAGCTGGCAGTATGTCCGTGTGCTATAGTAAGGCTTGGGAAAGTAAAATTGTCACCAGTGCTTGGTGGGTTTATGATCACCAGGTTTCCAAAACTGCTCCCTCAGGCGAATACCTTACAACTGGTAGTTTTATGATCCGTGGCAAGAAGAACTTCTTACCTCCATCTCAACTTGTTTATGGCTTTGCTTATCTGTTTTTGGTTGACGAAGCTTCTACCGCTCGTCATGTTCAGAATCGCCTTGCTTCACTTCGATTGGATGAAGAGGAGGCTAAACCTATTATTGACGAGACTGAAGACAAGCCAAAAGACCCAAAAGCTAAAGAGACTAACGTTGAACAGCCAAATGTCTCTAGAACTGATGATATTTCAGACAATGAAGGAGCTGAATCTGGTGAAAACGATAGCGATTTAGACCAAGTCGAAGATGATGGATCCAACACGAATGATCAGGTAAATGACCATACGGAGTTCAATATGCATGATAAATATGGTCTCGATTTTATTGAAGTTGAAGAATCCTCAATCATCCAAGAGCTTTTGGGCTCTTCACAGTCTCAAGACATCCAGAGAACCAAAAAGAATCCCAAACTATCTTCTGGTTCTAAACACCCACCATCTACCAGCAACCAACCTAAACAAAAGAATCAACCCACAAGAGCCAAGAAGGGTAAATTGAAGAAGATCAAAAAGAAGTATGCTGACCAATCTGATGATGAAAGAGAAATGCGTATGGAGCTATTAGGCTCTGCTAAAGGCCCTCAACCCAAAGGCAAGAAAGCAAAGAAGCTTGCTGAGCAGAGACGTATCAAGGAAGAGATGGAAGCTCGTCGCGCCAAGATCCGCGAGAGAGATGAACTCAAATCTGAAAATGATCAAAGTCAACTAAACAGCGAATTAGGTGACAATAATGAATCCAACAATCCAAACACTGATAATTTACAATCTAAACTCGAAGAGGATGAAGAAGTCCGAAAATTATTGGAAGAAGAAAATGTAGTAGTATTAGAAGAAGAAGAAATCCAAAATCTGTCAGTATTCGACTCCCTAGTGTCCTATCCCACCGAAGAAGACAACATTCTCTTTGCAATTCCCGTCTCTGCACCCTACAACTCACTTAACAAGTACAAATACAAGATTAAATTGACGCCTGGTGGCCTCAAGAAGGGCAAGGCATCCAAGCAGTGCATGGACGTATTCCTGCAGCACAAGGAGCTCTTACCTTCTGAGAAGGAAGCACTTAAGAATGTTCCCGAAACTGAGCAGTTGAATACTATTTTGGCTAAGGTTAAGCTCAACGCCCCGAACTTAGAGGCAATGAAGAAGAATAATAAGGCTAAAGCAAAAGCTAAGGCCAAGTCAAAGGAATAGACTTTTTATTTTAGAACTCTTCGAATACTTCGAAGTTTAACTGTTTAATAAGATTTATCTAATAATTTTAATTATTTAATCATTATTACTTCAGATTTTAAGACTTTTTTGAAATCAAATTTGAATATAATTTCTAACATATAATTTACAAAAATAAAAAATAAACTTAATACACTCTAATTATAAATTTATTACTTTACCTTTTACATTTAAAAAAGTTTTATTAAAATTTAATTCTTCATGAATCAATTAAATTTGTTTGTGAAAAAATGTTATAAATATATTTTTTAACTACCTTTAGCAATTATAATTACATGAGCTTTAATATAATATGTAAATTAAATATGATAGTTTTCTTAATTTTTATATAAAAAGTTTTATTTAATATTATATATTTGATAGTTATTAAATAAAATATTTAAAATTATATTATTAGTTAATTTATCTTTAAATATTAAATTAAAATTATATACTTGTAATTAAATATACTAATTAATATACATTTAGATATCTAATACCAGTTGATAAAATTAATACACATAATTATATATATTTAATATTCGATTTCATATTATAATGAATTAAAAAACGATTTATAATTTTTTAGTTATATTGATTCAATATATACTTTAGTTTTTAATTATAACTTAAAGGTTTAATTTATAATTTATTATATTTCTTAATGTTTTTATTTAGTCATGGGTGAGTTATTTCGAATATATATTAATTTAATGTTTTAAATTATTTAAATATAATTTATATAATTAATATTAAACTATTTTCATATTTTAATATACGTAGTAAATAGGTATTGTTTTAATAAATAATAATAACTAATAATTATATAATAATCAATATTAATTTTGTTAATTCAATTAATTTATAGTGATATTTTTATATT
>JNEM01012960.1:0-18718 GCA_000697335.1 Conidiobolus incongruus B7586
TATATAATTAAGATATATTATTTAATAATAAATAAATATATTTAGATATATATAGTAAACTATTAGTAAAAATATTAACCTTTAATATTTAACCAAGGTGAGTTATAAATTTATGGGTTTTTGAGATAAAGGGATATATTTAACAATATATAACTATATCTTTTTTCTCTTTTTGTTATTATTTTATATTATATTTTATAAATATACTAAATTTTTTTATTAATATTATTATACTTAAATCCCTCTCTAAAAAAATCTACTAGTATATTAATTAACTTTATAAAAATGATAAATCAACTTATGATATTATTAGAATTACTAGTGTTAACTAGTTTACTATAGTTAAAGCTATTAAGAATAATAATAAAAAAACATTTAAACTTAAACTTAAGTGTGTTAAAATTATAGATAAATATGATAAAAAGTATATTTATAATTTAGTTAGTATAAGTAAATATGGTACTATTATAGAAATATAACAGGAACTATAAAACTATACAAGAATATTAGTTAACACTGATACTATTATATATACTTTATATTAATATAGATACCACTTATACTTTAAGAAAAAATACCCCTAATTAAAGAAATCCTATTATAAAGTTAGGTAGGAGTTTAAATGTTAATATTAATATTAAACTAAAACTAATTAGAGTAAGGTTATTTAATTTAATGAAATAAAAATATACTTTAGTAAATTTAATAAAAAAGCTAGATACTTCAAAAAAGATATAAAATTACTTTATAACTATTATATTAATTTTACCTAAAAGTACAATAGTAGGTTAATTATTATTTAAAGATATATGTTGTTTTTAGGTGTAAAGTATCTTTATAAAGTTAATAAAAAAATTAATACTAAAATATATTAAAATATTCTAAACAATAAATTAAAAAAAACCATTGAATAATATAGGTTAAATAAATCTGTTATTATTTTCTAGTAAGATAATACCTTTTGTTATACTATAGCTTCTACTACCAAATAAATTAAAAATAACAAGATAACAGTTATAAAATAGTTTTTTTAATTTCTTAACTTTAATCTAATTAAACACCTTTAAAATTAATTAAAAAAAGTTATTAAAGTTTTTTTTAGTTAAAGATTTAAATTAACTTTAGGAATATATTTAAAAAGTATAAAACAAAATTAACTTTTTTTAATGTAAAAAGTTAGTTGATTTTATATCTCACAAACTTAAAGAAGTTAAAAAAGCTAAAGGTAAATATATTAGGTTTTAATTTTTTTTATCACTAAAAACCTACAAATTTATAATTTACTTTAGGTAAAATTTAAGGGTTTATATTTTAATCAATTAATAGCTAAATATCATTATTTAATAATATATATAATTAATAAATATAATAGATTTTAATTATTTAATTTAAATTTATTTTATTAAATATTAATCAAGTTATTAATAAAAATATAAGTGTTTTTGATTTTATAACTTACTTTTATAGGTTAGTGTATATATTAAATATTATAACTTTTGCTAATTATTTTTAATTAAAATATTTTTATAGCTTTAGCTTTAAATATTTTATCATTATTATATAAATTAATAACAAGCTTCAAATTATATTAATAATATTAATTAAAAATAATTTAATTAAAAAAATAAGAATTATTATTAATTAACTTTAAAATTTAAAAAATATTCTATATATTATTATAATCTAAAATAATTAATAATATTTGTATATAAAAATATTTAATAACAAAATATATAAAAAAGATAATCTTATTTTAATATTTTAATAAATAATTAAAAATTTTTTCTATAGCTTTAATCTTTAATTATAGGTATTTTAGCTTGCTTCAAGATTTGTTTAAGTTATAAGGTATTTATTTTATATTTTTATTAATAAAACCAAGTTTAAATTCTAATAAATATAATATACTTGGATACTAAAGTTAAAATGTTTTAACAACTTTTTAATTAAAATAAAAAGGTATATTTCAATATGTTTATTAATAATTTAAATTAATTTTCTAGTTTTAAAATAATTCACTTAACAATGAAAGGTAGATTTAAGCAAAGTATTATTTTTATAATCAGCTTATAAATTTTAAATGATTTCAAAAGGTAGTGGTTAAGTTTTAAAATTACTAAAATAAAAGACTTTTGATGATTATTAAATAGTTTACATAATTAAATTAAACAATAGTTTTCTAAAAGATACTTTTTTAATGAAAAAAGTTATATATCAATATATTTAATTTGAAACTATATATTCTCTTATTTATTTTGTATATAATTTTTTTGAAACTAATATGTTTGAAAAATCAGAAAATTGAAAAATTTCAAATTTCTATAATTTTAAGGTAAAATAATAAAAAATGTGATGCTTACTTGAATATATTTTTCTAATTTTTTATCATATGAAATCCAATAAATTAATATAAGATTAAAATAGGATCGTTTATAATAATAAAATGATTAAAAGGATATCTATACAGACATATTCATTTCAATCTTCTTATGAGGGTTATAATTTTCTAAAATGAAATCGTCATATTGGAAATCTTCAATATTGGTAACCTGTCTCTTGAACTTCAAGGTTGGAAAAGGATTGGGAGTTCTTTGGAGTTGAGTCTCTAAGGCGGTGATATGATCTTTGTAGACGTGACAATCGCCCATAGTTAAAATGAATTCACCAGGTTCCATGTTACAAATGTGGGCAATCATTAATGTAAGAAGAGAATAACTGGCAATGTTGAATGGAACACCTAATCCCATATCACAAGAACGTTGGTACATCTGGCAAGATAGCTTGGGCACTGGGTTTTCAGCAGTAGGGGTAGATACATAAAATTGACAAAACATGTGACAAGGAGGAAGAGCCATTTTGTTTAAGTCTAAAATAAAATTTTTTGGTTATAAATTAACAAGCTCGGCAATATATCATAATTGATTGAACGATGAAACTTACCAGCAGGATTCCAAGCACTCATAACAATTCTGCGATCATAAGGCTTATTCTTAATTTTGTCAATAACGTCCATCAATTGATCAACGCCTTGACCTGTGTAATCTGTATCGCAGTCCTTATACTCGGCTCCGAAATGGCGCCATTGCCAGCCGTATACTGGACCCAAGTCACCTTCCCTTCTATCTTTCAAACCAATGGAGTCTAGATATTCTCGAGAACCATTACCATCCCAAATATGAATGCCTTTCTCTTTGAGCAAGTTAGCATCAGTCTTTCCATTAACAAACCATAGTAACTCTTCAGCAACCCCTCTGAAAAAGACTCTCTTTGTGGTTAGTAATGGGAATGAATCTTTAAGGTTGAATCTTAAAGAAGGAGGAGCAAAAACTGCAAGAGTGCCAGTTCCAGTTCTGTCTTGACGGAACTCACCATTGCCAATAATATGTCTGATTAAATTAAGGTATTGGTATTCAGGATGGGTGCTATTATCTTTTCCTTCAGTCATTTTAAACTCAATATCTAATATACACTACACACCAATATACAAAATATCATATTTTATTAATGAATTCATTATTATATTGTGGGATTCGAAAATCAAAATACTAAAATTAATGTTGATTGGCCCAAATCACGAAACTATTAAGGCATTAAAATCACGTTAAATTTGATTTGTTAATTTATTTACATATCAATTTGATGTGAATATGTAAAATGACAAAAAAAAATCTATAATGAAATTTCACAATACCAAAGTTTTTGAGTATAAATAACTATATTATGATATAGTTGCAGCATTGGTATAATACAAATAATATCTAATGTCTGATTTAGCATAAATCAATCAAAATGACCTATGTGGTATTTAGCAAATATAGATTTATTTTAATATCATACCATTATCCTTAATATATATATTATTCAATTTAAATTTATTCATGGAATATAAGCTATTGTTGATACAGAACTAGTATTGAAATTACAAAACAAGGATATTGAATAAAACTTGGGGAAACTTAGGGAATCAAGATATTCATCTAAATACATTGATTCTTAGTTGAATTTTCAAATTAATAATCATATATTGTTTAAAAAAAATATCCGTTTTGACAACATAAATATTAATCAATGTTATATTCTTTAATATCATTATTTTGTTAATTATCGATTTATATTCGTGTATATTTCACCCAATGATAAATCAACACTTATGATCTCCTTTCATAATTTGAGTTTGATACCTAAAAAGGGAATTGCACAATAAATTGTTGGGAATAAATACTGCGGAACAACAATTCTCAAATGACTTTTTTTTAAATTTTTTTTAATTGCCAAGCTTACCCTATAATTCAATTTTTTTATTTCTTTAAATATATAATCCACCTTCCTTTTAATTGTTCAAATAGCATTCTAATTTTGATAATACTAAATTGATATGACTAAGAATAATATTTCCACCTCTTCAAATCAGCCAACTTCTAGAAATGATAATATAGATCCTAATGACCTTCCTCCAGCTTACACTTCAATTAATGAAGCTACCTCTTTAACTAGCAAACTTAACCCACCACCTACTCAACATGGTACAACGTCAAGTAATGCTGTTCCTTCAATGGAACCCAGCAGATATAGTCTAGACGACGAAATAGCTAGACATGAAGATGGAATACCAACCGAAATGTTCTGTCCATTCTGTCAACATAGTATTACTACTCAAGTATCGAGGAGACCAGGTAAAATTATTTAAAATTTTCATTTTATCACAAAACTAAATAATAATTATAAAAGGTTTAACTGCTGGTTTGTTGTCAGCCGCTATGTGCTTTGTGTGCTGGCCCCTCTTCTGGGTACCGCTAGTAGCTCGCTCATGTACCGATGTTGTTCACCGTTGTCCGGAATGCAACGCTGTTATTGCTTCTCAAACTTAAACTCACAACTATTCAGAACGATATGTTTTATCGATCGGTGTATTAATAAATATAATGATATATTAGTAAGAAACTTTTAATTTAAGTACAATATTTTAATTCTCTAATCTAGTATTAATATCAAATTCCTATTTATAACAATGTACATATGAAATCAGTATTATATAATTAATTTTTTTTAGTAAAACGCTTTAACATGAAATTTTCATTTATCAAAATCAACTGAAACTTTGTTGACAGTAGAATTCTCATCACATTGACTTAAAAATTACAAATATATTGTAATCTATTTTGATATAATGAGTGCAAGATGATATCATGGTTTGAATGTTAGGGTTTTACTGTTTGTTAAGTCGTTCGTATTTTTAAATTTTTTTCTCAGAGTACTACATCAAAATTATCAAAAACTCAAAATCTATGTTGATGATTATTAAATAATAACTTTTGATGATTATTTGCATTAAATGACTGATTCCAGCAATTTAATTGTAAATGATGAAATATATTTTATTTATGAGTATTATAAATTATGGAATATATTCGGTTCTGGGCTTGTGAAATGTGTTATAACTTGAATAATTAATCAATTTAATCACTAGGAATATGTGTATTATTCAATATATTGATTAATAGTATAAATAATATATAATTTTAACAATTGATAATATTACATCCTAATTTCATCATAAAATATAACAGTAACAAAATCAATGATTTATTAATATTTTAATATTAAACTATTTGAAAGACATTTCAAAATAAAAAATATTTTCAATACCTTATTGCTATTGCTATTATTAAAATGGTATGAATATGTTATATACAAGTATTAAACAATCGGAAATTTTATTTCATAAACATTAGGCAGACAAAACGTGAGTATAGGCGGATGTAATTGTGAGTTTAGTGTTTAGCTAAATATATTTACAATATTAGATACTTTAAAATAATTGAGTAATAATAAATTACTTGATGTAAAATAAAAATTGCAAAGTCAATATTATAATGAAGATATGATTTATTGATTCATCAAACAATGATTTAATACATATTATTGATTAACACTTAACTATCAAGCAATATCCCTTTTTGATTTAAGAAATTTGAATGCGACGAGGTTGGGAAGTAGCTTTCTTGGGAACTTTGACTTCAAGAACACCATTGTTGAACTTGGCAGTGACATTGTCAAAGTCTGAGTCATTTCTTAATTGGATGGATCTGCTGAACTTGCCGAATGAGCGCTCGGAAACTCTGACATGATTCTGTTCGTATTGTTGATCGCGCTTGGATTCACCTGAGATTTGGAGGTAGTTGTCGTTGATATCTAGCTTAACATCTTCAGGCTTGAAGCCAGGTAATTCAGCATGGACTACAGTTTCCTTATCGTTTTCATACACATCGACATTGGGACCAAAGTTACCGAATCCTCTGTGACGATCATCGAAGAAATGGCCCAAAGAGCGGTTCATAAAGCGATCCAAAGTACGATCGCTATCAAAGAGATGGGGATTGTAAAAGTGCTGCAAAGACATGGTTGTTAATTGGATTTAATACTTAATTTACTTTTAATATACAGTTATTATTCTTTTTACTTAACAAAGAATATAACATGTCAAATAAAGCATATATATACCTAAAAACTCGAGACTGTTAACTGCAATGATATCAAAATGATACTTGATGAAATCATTAAGTTATTTTCATTCAAATATTTAAAAATGATTTAAAAGTTTCCAGCTAATTGGGCCAAATTGAAATGGATTTGAATCATGTCTAATCCATTTGAAATTATTGATTACTTAGTCTGATATCATCTTTTAGTATGTGTATCGCTTGCTGTCAATTTAGGGATAGATTACGATACAAATTGATGATGCTATTTTTTTGTTAAATTGAAGAAATATAGTATTAATGCAGGTAATTATATCACTTGAAACTTATTTTTATAGTTTACAATATAATACTTTAATATAATAAAAATAAATTAAAAAATAATTTGTTTTCAAAAAAATAAAATAAATATTTATAAAATATATCAAATAGATCAATTTCCTGATTTTAGAGCATATATCGAAAATCGAATACAATTGTCACCAACCGAGTGACTGACCGATATTAAGTTTTCACATGTCCCTCGAATAGGTAGCTATACTATCGAGTGAGTTTCCCTGCTTGGTCCCAAACAGCCACTAGCACGAGATCCATCTAACCCTGTCATGAATGAATCCGCTAAGGACTATATAAGTTCACTAATAAAAGATGACAAATTAGTTACTATCAAATTAGGCAACCAACGGTTGTTCGATTCATTTAATTTGAAACGTGTTTATTTTGGTGAAGTTAATCTGGGCACAATGTCCGACCTAGCTCTAGTAGATCCTAGAGTAACTCCATATGATAAAGCAGCCAGGGTTCGTTTGGCTACCCAGCTTGTAGCTGCTGCTTCCCATATGGTGGGAAAAGTGCTCTCCTATTTGGAGATTCCGTTCGTCAAAACGGTAGTGGAAATCGGGCTGTCGTTGTTACTTGAGGCAACAACAAAATTTAAATTTAAACATTGTGGTTGAAAATGATATTATACAAAATTATTAATCCTTTGGGCTTTATTCTCAAACGTAATCATTTTGAAATCACGTAAATATATTAATATTAGATAACCAATTTCCATTTGGAATGAATCATTAAGTAAAAATTTATTCATAGATAGCATTTAAATTTAAATTTCTAGGACAGATAAATTTGAACCATCATTCCAATTTTATATCTAACAATGTGAATACTTTTTGTCAAGAACTGAAGCGTATAAAAATAAAATTGTTATAATGAATTTATTGAGATTTATTATTATAATACGATTGACAAGGAAATGAAATATGTACTCTAATTTTACATGATGATTTTCTACTCCTATTGATATATTCCAAGTTCAATATTTCCAGACAATAGAAATAATGATGACTAGCGTGATAATGGTATTTATTTTTTAGTTACAAATCCATATTAATATAAAAATTAATTTCATCAATCATAATGATAATTATTATAAGAATTATTATAATTGACGAATATAAGTGTACAATTTTTTATATCTATTTTATAGGTGATTACAAATTAGCATATTTTAACAACTAATATCAATTTTTCCTTAAAAAGCCAATTGAATATAATGTATTCAATTGATAATATAAAAATCATAAATTTATAGCATATCATAATAATAAAATTAATATCAGTATTTTATTTGTTAATTCAATTGGAGAGTAATAGTAATATACATGACAAATTGATATATTAACTAATGTCCTTTAGATCATATAAAAGTTAAAATTAATTTTACAAGGTTAGTAGTTTCAGAATAAAAGTAATAATAAATAGTAAAATGTTTTAGTGATAATAATATAATGTTTATTCAAATTTTAATACAGTAGATTAAAGAGAATATGGATCAAATGATAACCAAATTGGAAATTGAAAATAGTTACTAAGAGTTAGAATTTCATTTGATTTGAATTTTACGTGGTTGAGCATTGGGTTTCTTGGGAATATTGATTTCAAGGAGACCATTGTTGAACTTGGCCTTGACATTATCAACATCTGAGCCATTGTTTAACTGAATGGAACGTGTGAATTTACCAAATGAGCGCTCAGAGACTTTAACGTGATTCTCTTCATACTGCTGATCTCGCTTGGATTCACCTGAGATTTGCAGGATATTGTCGTTGATATCGAGCTTAATATCCTCGGGTTTGAAGCCAGGTAATTCAGCATGGATTACGGTTTCTTTTTCGTTTTCATATACGTCAATACTGGGATCAAGTTTACCCAATCCTCTATGACCATCGAAAAATGGGCGGAATTCACGGTTCAAGAAACGATCCAAGGAATGATCGAAACTGAAGAAGGGATTGTTGTAAAGGCGTTGTAAAGACATCGTTGTTTGTTTAGCTTGAGATTTTTATTTAGTATACAATCGTTATTATACTCAATGATGAATGTGACTGACATGATGATGTGTTTATATAGCTAAAATCAACCCTAGTTTTTGAATATAATTGAAGTCATGGTGATTCTTGGATGAAATCAACTCAGTATTTCCATTCTCAAATATTTGAAACGAACACTTAGAATTTTCTAGTTAATTGGTTGTATGAAACCGGATTATTAATTTATCCAATCAAAACTAAACTTGATAATGATTTTATTGGATGACCATTATTCTATTTAATTCTATGAAATTTTGAAAATTCTAGATAATTTTGAAACCAATTCTAAGTTGATTATATAAAATGTGTATAGATACACTTGGAAGAATCTAGTTTTTTGGATCCATTATTTTGGTATATAAACCCATTTTCATGGTTAACATGATTAGAATTTAAAACAAGTGTAAAATAAAAATGTCATTAAATCGTTTCTACAGACCATTTTTAGAATCCAGTCGTTCCATTGATAATTTATTTAACAGAGAATTCAATAGAATCTTTAACAATTTCCATCTCTCTCATCCAAGTCGCTTCAATGTGTTCAACGAAGGTCCTTTGGTAAATCTATACGATAACAAGAAAGAGACCAAGCTTCAAGTTGAATTGCCCGGATTCAAGAAGGAAGACGTTAAAGTGAGCATCAAGGATCAATATTTGACAATTTCTGGTGAGAGCAAAGTTGACCAAGATTATAATCAGGATGATTTGAAGATTGCTGAGCGTTCCTTTGGCAAATTCACTCGCTACTTCCAGTTGGATCCCAATAATGACGTGGATGCTATTCAAGCCAAGTATGAGAATGGAGTATTGGAAGTGACCATTCCCAAGAAGGAGCCTATCGAACCTGAGAAGGAAGAGAAGGAAATTGAGATCTCTTAAAAATATTGTTATTGTTGATATATTATTTTTACAAATAAACGATTTTTATTCTATTTAATATGTTCATAATAATTTTATTTTTTGTTTTTGGATAATTTATTCCTTAAATGTCTAAAAAAACACAAGCATTGTATCCTTTAATGAAAATCTATCATTTTAGTCTAGCAAATTATAATAATTTTTAAGTACGTAGAGAAAATGATATAATTTTTTATCAAATACAAAAACTGATGATGACATTTTGAGTGATTGTACAATACCACGGTATTTTATTTAAATCAAATATATCTACATCTTGGCAATAATAACATTCTAGATGACTTCGTTTTAATATCATCTAATCCAGTATCAAATATAAAATACATTACCATAATATAATGTTTTATTATGTATTTTTGGTTTTATATTTTTTTTCCAATTTCAACAATATTAGTTGATCAATTAAATCATATGACTGCGGAATTTGCTGAATTAAATTAAATTACTAAATTTGGTAATCTCTGGAGTTTTCGGTTCCGAGGTTAGAATTTTGTAGAAATTTGAGTTTAAATCTGAAAAATTTGAGATATTAGTTTTCAAATTCATCAATTATGCGATTTTTGGTATATATATATAACCAACGCTTCTCTTCAAATTCGACAAGTAGTAATTAAATAATTGTATATTGGAATCAAGTCAAATAATCAACTATGTCTTTACAACGCTTTTTCAACAACTCTTTCTTCGATAACGATTATCGTGCCTTAGAACGTTTTATGAACCGTGAATTGAGTAATTTCTTTGATGACCATACAGGATCTAGAGGATTCGGCAGCTTTGGTCCCAATATTGATGTGTATGAAAACGAAAAAGAAACTGTAGTCCATGCTGAATTACCTGGCTTCAAACTCGAGGATATTAAGCTCGATATCAATGATAACTATCTCCAAATCTCAGGTGAATCCAAACGAGATGAACAATATGAAGAGAAGCATATCAAAGTTTCTGAACGATCATTTGGTAAATTTACTCGATCCATCCAATTGAGAAAGGACTCAGATCTTGACAATGTAACTGCCAAGTTCAACAATGGTGTTCTTGAAGTGAATATTCCTAAGAAGCCTACTTCTCAATCTCGTCGTATTCAGATTTCCTGAAATGAAACATCTTGAATATTCATTTCTACTAAATGAATAATCATTACTATATATATTGTATACTATTCGATTAACCTTTTTTATATCTACTTGATGTATAAAAAATAAATTATATAATTTATATTATGTATCTATCTTATTTTGTATTTTCTATTATTGATCTACGCATTAATCTATTAGTAATTTTAATTTCCTCTTTTTTAAGTTCTATTTCAAAATATATTACTAATATAATTGATTTCATAGATCAATAATTCTTTATCAGTTATTTTTATTAATATATTAATGAATTTTGAATTACATTTGATATAATATAACTTTATTTTTAGACGCTATTTTTAATATTTAAAAAATTTATTAATTAATAATGGGTTATCATTTTGCATATTTTATATTCATTGTGTTTCCAATATATTTTAATTACTTATGAATCTTGCATTTTCAACCTTAAAATTATATTTGATAGCATCTTGTAAAACTACATTTATTTGACATAATTTCGACTGAAAATAGGATTTTGCATCAAATTCTATTTGTTCAAATAATTTTTGTGTCAAAGAAGAAAATTTGTAACATAAAAAGTCCAAAGTATTTGATTTCAATTATATCTATATATAACTTGGATTTTCAAACTGTGTATAACCTTTAGTTTTTATTTTATAATTTATTCTAATTGCAAATGGGACTCAAATATAAAATTAAAATTATCATAAAATAAAAATTTTTTATAAATATTAGGTAATAGATATAGCTTTTGAATTTTATAATTGAATGTAATTTTACCAAAGGTATAATGATAGTGAAAAATTATTCGAAATATAATTATTTTATATATCATAGTAATATTGGACATGTTTGATAAATCATTGGTTTAAAAGAATCGTTTTTATTAAATTTTAAAGATATGTATTAACCATTGACTCATTTCATTATTACATTATAGACCTAATTATATATATATATATATATATATATATTAATAATAAATAATTCTATACTATATTTTCTATATTTTTTAATATTCCTGAATGGATATAAAACTTTAAGATTCAGTTTGTAATAACAGATTAGTAAATCAGCAGTTGAAAAAATATTGAAACTTTGAATAAAACAAAGTTGCAAAAAAAACTATATTCAATTCGATATAGATTATCTTTTTTTACGATAATATTATTTTTTATAGAATTTTACAAGAATAATGGGGAAAATGAATTATAAACACCAAAAGAATATTATAATGAATTTTTCAAATATCAAAGAGAGATAAATCAATTGAAAAATAAATATTCAAAATTAAAATTAATACAGATGTTTTTGAAATACTTATAATAAAATGTTAGTATTTATTGATATATATTTACATTAGATTTATGAAATCTGAATACGACGAGATTGAGAAGTAGGCTTCTTAGGAATATTCACTTCAAGAACACCATTGTTGAACTTGGCAGTTACATTGTCAAGATCTGAGTCCTTTCTCAATTGGATGGATCGAGTAAATTTACCAAATGATCGTTCAGAAACTTTGATATGCTTCTCTTCATATTGTTCATCTCGTTTGGATTCACCTGAGATTTGGAGATAGTTATCATTGATATCGAGCTTAATATCCTCGAGTTTGAAGCCAGGTAATTCAGCATGGACTACAGTTTCTTTTTCGTTTTCATACACATCAATATTGGGACCAAAGCTGCCGAATCCTCTAGATCCTGTATGGTCATCAAAGAAATTACTCAATTCACGGTTCATAAAACGTTCTAAGGCACGATAATCGTTATCGAAGAAAGAGTTGTTGAAAAAGCGTTGTAAAGACATAGTTGATTATTTGACTTGATTCCAATATACAATTATTTAATTACTACTTGTCGAATTTGAAGAGAAGCGTTGGTTATATATATATACCAAAAATCGCATAATTGATGAATTTGAAAACTAATATCTCAAATTTTTCAGATTTAAACTCAAATTTCTACAAAATTCTAACCTCGGAACCGAAAACTCCAGAGATTACCAAATTTAGTAATTTAATTTAATTCAGCAAATTCCGCAGTCATATGATTTAATTGATCAACTAATATTGTTGAAATTGGAAAAAAAATATAAAACCAAAAATACATAATAAAACATTATATTATGGTAATGTATTTTATATTTGATACTGGATTAGATGATATTAAAACGAAGTCATCTAGAATGTTATTATTGCCAAGATGTAGATATATTTGATTTAAATAAAATACCGTGGTATTGTACAATCACTCAAAATGTCATCATCAGTTTTTGTATTTGATAAAAAATTATATCATTTTCTCTACGTACTTAAAAATTATTATAATTTGCTAGACTAAAATGATAGATTTTCATTAAAGGATACAATGCTTGTGTTTTTTTAGACATTTAAGGAATAAATTATCCAAAAACAAAAAATAAAATTATTATGAACATATTAAATAGAATAAAAATCGTTTATTTGTAAAAATAATATATCAACAATAACAATATTTTTAAGAGATCTCAATTTCCTTCTCTTCCTTCTCAGGTTCGATAGGCTCCTTCTTGGGAATGGTCACTTCCAATACTCCATTCTCATACTTGGCTTGAATAGCATCCACGTCATTATTGGGATCCAACTGGTAGTAGCGAGTGAATTTGCCAAAGGAACGCTCAGCAATCTTCAAATCATCCTGATTATAATCTTGGTCAACTTTGCTCTCACCAGAAATTGTCAAATATTGATCCTTGATGCTCACTTTAACGTCTTCCTTCTTGAATCCGGGCAATTCAACTTGAAGCTTGGTCTCTTTCTTGTTATCGTATAGATTTACCAAAGGACCTTCGTTGAACACATTGAAGCGACTTGGATGAGAGAGATGGAAATTGTTAAAGATTCTATTGAATTCTCTGTTAAATAAATTATCAATGGAACGACTGGATTCTAAAAATGGTCTGTAGAAACGATTTAATGACATTTTTATTTTACACTTGTTTTAAATTCTAATCGTGTTAATTATAATGGTTGAGTTTTTTATAGCCTATTATTGGATTACTTTAATATCATTCTAGTAGATATATTTATATTCTAGCCACTTGATTCAATTTCGAGTTTATTTGAAATGTATCTAGAATTTTCAGTGAAAATTTTACTTAACTATTACAAATTTGACCTATATTTGATCTAAGCAATTTGATTGGCTAATCACTCAATTCATTGTTTTTGCAGCCAATAAAGTAGAATATTCTATACATTTCTTTCAGAATCAAATAATTGATATTAACTTAATGATTTCATTCAATGATCACCATGACTTCAATTATATTTATATTTAGTTTATGAACTTGGAGTATAAAATAGCCCAAGTCGCCAGTCCCATTCATCAAGTAAAAATATTAGCAATTGTATTGAATTAAATCTCAAGTTAAACCACAAAAATGTCTTTACAACGCTTCTTTAACGACCCTTTCTTTGACAATGATCGCTCCTTGGATCGTTTCATGAATCGTTTAGTGGATCGCCATCTTAGCCAGATTCTTGATACTCGTAAAGGGTTAGGCAACTTTGGTCCCAATGTTGATGTATATGAAACCGAAAAAGAAACTGTAGTCCACGCCGAATTACCTGGATTCAAGCCAGAAGATGTCAAACTCGATATCAATGATAACTATCTCCAAATCTCAGGTGAATCTAAGCGCGATGAGCAATACGAGCACAACCAGATCAGAGTCTCCGAACGCTCCTTCGGTAAGTTTAGCCGCTCCATTTTGTTAAGAAATGATTCCGATCTTGACAACGTGAAGGCCAAATTTAACAATGGTGTTCTTGAAGTGAACATTCCTAGGAAGCCTACTTCTCAATCTCGTCGCATTGAAATTTCATAAATCTAATGTAAATATATATGAATACAAATAAATACATGATTGAAACTTCAAATCTTATTTAATTTTTATACCCTTCTATCTAATCTGCTTAAAATATTTTATTATATATTGACTTTATGATATATTGAAATTGCAGACTAAATTTATTAAACTTATTCAATACTATTGAAGGATTAATATCAAATACAAAATATTTTATATATTTCCATATAATGTTAATATTTAATATTCAAAATTTTTGTAAATATATTAATAAGTAATTATTACAATAAAATTGCTTATACTATTTACTGATATGATTACATGATTTTTTCATTAATACTTAGATAAAATACAAATTGATTAAAAAATTATCAATTAGTGCTTTAATTTATTATTAATAATATTGTGAAAATAATTGAATTCAATTTGAATTATTAATATTATTGAATTTAAAAATTCAGTAATTTTTTTCATTTGTTTGATAATTATTTTTAAATACTCTAACATTAAAAATAAACTTCAAGTAAATTAATTACTAAATTTTACATACAAAAATTTAATTATTAGATTTGTATATTAATAAAGATTTTTGATTGTAGCATATATATACATTCCGAAAAACCTTTGAATATTTAGCAAGGTATAATAAATTGGAAACTGAGATCACTTCAAGTTAGTATTATATTTAATTTTTAAAAAATTATAAAGTACATATACTCTAATAATAGTCAAAAAATACATATTTTATATAGATAAAAACTTTAACCTATTTTATCAAATATAATCATATAGATATTAAAAAAATAAATTTTCAATCTAAATCTTAAAAATTTGCAATAATTATAAATAATGTAAAGATTTTACGCAAAATACAGTTTGATACGTATCGTAAACGGAAAGCATACAAGTTTAATATAAATATATATCATAGTGGAAAATCTAAAATTATTACATTTGATATATTTGTATTAATAATAATTACTATTATATATTTATTTGATATAAGAATAATGAAAGTTTTGATATATTTAAATTAATTTTTATATAGAAGAATCATATACTGAATATCATGAATTTTAACAAATATCATTATATAACTATGTAAATTCTATTTAATTATAAAATATGTCCAGAATATTAATCAGTTAATAGATTTTAGATATGTGAGAATATTATTTGAGTATATTGATTATGTAAACAGACATTATCTCAATTCTTATATTTAATATAATGGATTTATTCATGAAAATTGAGAATTGTATATTCCTAATCTCAGATATTATTCGTCCAATTAGAACAATATCTGTAAATTTTTTAATTTGCATGGAAAACAATAATGAACTGAAATAATTGATAGCATATTATATTTTGAGTTAAAGGGTTTAATATTATAAAAATGGAATATCAATAAATAGTTTATATTATTTATCAATGATTAAATAACTAATTTTAAAAATTTATATAATAATTGAATATGAATATTAAATTTAATTATTAAAACTTTGTAAATAATTGAGGAGAAATTATTCAATTAAATGTGAAACATTGGGTAAAAAAAAGAATTAACAGCTAATCAATATTTGAGCTATATTTTATTTTAATTGTTTTGATAAATTTTACAATTGAAATTTTTAATTTTGATGGATTAATAAGAGATATTTTACAAATACCTTTTTAATTATATTTAAAACAGTATGTTGTTTCTTTAATTCATTAGAAAATTATATTTAACCTAAATAACATTATTTATTATTTTGAATCCATTAAATATATATATAATAATTCAAAAGTTATATTCTCCTGCTACAATCTCAATTTAAAAAACTTTATATAGAAAAAATCAATATATTGTATATAAAATTTGTTCTTTTTATAATAAAAAACATAATTTGATAAAACAAAAACCTACTATATATTCATTTTGCAAAGAGAAATTTAAGTTTTTTTAACTAATCAAATTCGAATATCAAATTTCAAATAATTTGAAGTTTTCTATATTTGGTGATTTGATAAATCCATGTAAAGTACTACTAGCAAATATATAAACATTGTAATAAGAAAACATAAAGCAAATAACTCATATATACATTCCTATTCCATATATAATAATTATAATAATAGTGCTGTTTTATATCAATAATATATAATATTTTAATATTGATTAATAGTAAAATTGAAATTAATAGAAAATTTGGTAAAGAGGTTGATCCCATAATGTAGAAAAATTAAAAATAAATTATATTGAATAATAAAATTTTAATAAAATACTTTCTCTCTCGAATCAAATAGATCCAACTTAATTTGATCTTTTCATTTAAATCGAGTCAAAATGGTCAGAGTTAAGGCTTTCGAATTACGCACCAAGTCCAAGGAACAACTCCAAGCTCAATTAGATGAGCTCAAGGAAGAATTAGCCAACCTCCGTGTCCAAAAAGTCACCAACCCCGGTTCCGCCCGCATTGCCCAAATTGGTTCCGTCCGTAAGAACATTGCCCGTGTTCTCACTGTCTTAAACGCCCTCAACCGTGAAGCTCTCCGTGAGTTATACAACGGTAAAAAGCACTTGCCTTTGGATCTCCGCGCCAAGAAGACCCGTGCTATCCGTCGCCAATTGACCGCTGAAGAACTTGCTCGCAAGACTCTTAAGCAAAAGAAGAAGCTCTCTGCTTTCCCTCAACGTAAATATGCTATCAAGGCCTAAGTGTTCCAATAAATGAGCCTTAACAACCACCCATTTGGACCTAATCAGCCTGTAAAACAATCACTTCATCAGTAATATTATAAAATATAGTATAATATTTAGTAACTAGTGCGAGCATATTTATTTACTGAAGATTACAAAACTTATAACTAAATCACAAACAAGATCTAATGAATTTTTAAAATCATTATAATCTAATCTTTAATCATGGGAGGTAACCAGAGAATTTAGATACCCTCGTTTAGATCGGTATTTCATTTATTATTCACTAACCCCATAAATATTATTTTAGTATATTGATCTTGTAGATCTTTAAAATCATTTCTCAGAACTTAACTCCTTATTATTTTTTTTTTCAAGGAATTATTTATCAATCTCATTCTAACCATTTATTATTTTAATAGATTTGGGGATATTAAATTATATTCGACAATCCAACAATGATTCAAACATCTAAATCACTTACATACATTATAGCATATATTAAGTTTTACTATCTAGCTTTTGACCTCTATCTATCTATCTTATTACCTCATTTCAATGGTTTTTATAGATTTTTATACTGATCACATTCCCTAATTTTTTTCTTTTTGATCTTCCTTTATATTGTATCAATTACGTTTTTATTTATCCACTTATTAAACATTTTTCAATTTGTTTTATAACTCAATTATCTCTCTTTTTTTAATATTTGTTTCGTTATTTTTAGGGACTTTATACAGCTTTTAGTATTGTTAAAATTATACTTTTTAACTATTTATATATACTAACTTCAAAACATTTTTAATATTTTTAGATACTATGTCTATATATACCTAAATCAGGAGTATCCTATAAACACTATGGCTTCAGGTACACATATTTTTTCTTATTTTTTTCTTCACATTGTTTAGTATTAGCTTTTATTAATTATATTCAAGATATATGTGATTATTTTACAATTTTTATTTCTAGACTATATACTTCATAACAAACTTTATTCAAAAATAAACTTTATGATGATAATACTTTCAAGTCAAATTTATCTGAAATAAGATTATTCTATCAACTGAGTATTTTGCTATAAGATCACTTGAATTCTTTGATGATATGATATTAATACATCTATATAAGTATTATTTTTTATCAATATAACTTTATAATCTAATTATTATAGAATTAAAATTAACAAATTTTAATTTTATAATTGTAAATAATATACAAAAAAACTTCAGATATATATAAATCTATAAAAGTAAGTTATAAAATCAAATATATATATATATATATTAATTAATTAATAACTAAAACAAT
>JNEM01012961.1:0-16003 GCA_000697335.1 Conidiobolus incongruus B7586
TTTAATCTCTGCTCGTTTTGATTATTCATCTGGTTTGGCTACACATATGACCACTGAAATGTGGCGTAGTACTAGTCAAAACATTCATGTTCTTTTCAACATTTTGGAAGCTAACCCTCAAATCTCTGTTGATGAATCATATGATGAAATTGATGACGTTGATGGTGATCCAGATGCTGATGTTGATTATAACAAGATTCAAGGTTCCATTGTTTCATTCATTGAACAACTTGATGACGAATTCACCAAATCTTTACAAAATCTTGATCCTCATGCCACTGAATATTTGGAACGTTTAGCTGATGAAACTCCTCTTGTCACTGTCATTATTCGTGCCCAGAGATACTTCGAATCCAAGAAACAAGTTAGCAACATTTGTAGAACTGTCATTCGTCGTCTTGAACACACTTACTACAAGCCTGATCATGTCATTACTACTGTTGAAAAACTTGTTTATGAAAATCTTACTAAGCTCAGTGGATCCGAAGTTGTTGCCCCCGAGATCACTCCTGAAGATTTAGTTCGTGACTTGTGTGTATACTTGTATAAGAATGCTGACCCACTTTTGCGTACTCGTGCCATGCTCTGCCACATCTACTCTGTTGCCCTTCATGGTCACTACTATGATGCTCGTGACATGTTATTAATGTCTCATCTCCAAGAAACCATTCATCAAGCTGATATCACTACTCAAGTTTTATTCAACCGCACTATGGTTCAAATTGGTCTTTCTGCTTTCAAGGAAGGATTAATTCGTGAATCCTTAAGCTGTCTCCAAGAACTTCACAATACTGGCCGTGTTAAAGAGCTTTTGGCTCAAGGTACCTCTAATGTTCGCCACGGTCAGAATGCTGATCAAGAAAAGCTTGAAAGACAAAGACAGATTCCTTTCCATATGCATATCAACTGTGAATTAGTTGAATGTGTATTCCTTACCTGCTCTATGCTCCTTGAAGTTCCCTCCATGGCCGCTGCTGGTACTAACCCTGAAGCTAAGAAGCGTGTCATCAGCAAGCCTTTCAGAAGATTATTAGATTATTCCGATAGACAAATCTTCCACGGTCCACCTGAAAATACTCGTGATCATATTATGGCTGCTGCCCATGCTCTTGCCGCTGGTGAATGGGAACGCTCTCGTGATTTCATGTGGGATATTAAGATTTGGAACTTATTACCCGAGCCTGAAAAGATCAAGACTATGCTTGCTTCCAAGATTCAAGAAGAAGCTCTTCGTACTTATCTTTTCACTTATGCTCCTTATTACTCCACCATCAGCATGTCACAACTTGGACAAATGTTTGACTTGCCCTTTTCCCGTGTTTACAGCTTAATCTCTAAACTCATTTGGTCCGAAGAGCTCAATGCTGGTTTGGATCAAGTCCGTAACATGGTTGTTTTGCATACCAAAGAACCTTCTGCTATCCAAAGACTCGCTCTTAACTTAGCCGATAAAACTTCTTCTCTTGTTGAGGGAAATGAAAAACTTTTTGAACTCAAAGTATCTGATCCAAGCGCGCACTTATCATGGAGCAAAAACACTCGCCGTACTCAAGCCAATCGTGCCAAGAATTAAAACATTTTTCATATCGATACTTTAGCCCTTTTGTTTACCAATTTTTAAATATAACATTCACACATATAAATAGAAAACAATTCCATAATGAATTATTCTATATATCACTCAATTTCTTTTATTTTTCTACAATTATCGTTATATGATTCGTACTTTTGATTTTTTCTTCAACTTTCCAACTACCTATTATGAATATATATCTCAATATTTAACTTTGAAACAAGAACTATAATAGGATCAGATTTTCCTCTCTTCACCTTATATTTAACATTTTATTCAAACTTAATATAATATGATATACATTTTATTAGTGATTGAAACTTAACGTTTAGTTATCATATAAATTCAAAATCTAAAATCTCTATTTCCGAATTAGATTAATTCCAGTAAATTCTGTCAATTATCCATCTTAATTTTGAAATGTATTTATTGTAAATCTAATCAATATTAATTTATCATGTTGATAAATTAAACAATTTTAATATGTATAATACTTTTAATAGATAATTTTTGCGTTTAATAAACGTATAACATGAATGCACATTATTGTTTGATCTTTTTTTAAAAAAAATTATATTATATATTTTAATTTATAATTAAAGTAATGATATTTTTAATTTTAATATTAAAATAATAATTTTTAAGTATTTGATGACAAATAATAATAATAATAATAATAATAATAATAATTATTATTATTATTATTATTATTATTATTATTATTATTATTTTATAAATTGATTTTATTATTAAATTTTCATTTTATTTTTCTATTACAATAAATAATTTATAATTTATGAATATTGAGTTTATTAAATAATATTTCAAGTATGGAATAAGATTATTTAAAATGTTTTCTATATTCAATGACTCAATTGTAATTTTAAGACTAGGTTTTTGAATGGGAAATCATCAACGATAGGGTTCTTTCCTTTAATTAATGATATTAGACTATGTTTGGAGTAAAATACCTTTCCAAATTCATCAAGAATAGGAATACTTGCTAATGACTTTTTATAGAATCGACTGATTTTTCTAAGTTAGGGGAAATCTGCTTTGCTAGGGAGTTGGTTGAAATATTTGACAGTAGGCTGTTGATCATTCCTTTTGTCGAGGTTGGGATGAGATGATGGAATAAAGTACTTCACTCTAAATGTTTTCTCTTCCAACTCTTTTTGAACTTCTAAGGGAGTATCATGATTACCAGCGTTGAATCTGTTAGATCGATGTGCCGTATAAATTGTTAATGGTTGAATAGTCCAAGTTGATCATTATTTTGACAACATTTAAATAATTTACATCAGCTCCTCGCTCCAGTTCCTTAACCATAAAATGGGATAAAGTAGACTGCACTTTACTGAGCTGATGTTTGTATCTTGATCTGACCCAATTATACTGTCTCCTTATTAATTTAACATTTGAGTAAGGTTGTTCTACTTGGTTAAACTTTTGGGAATCTTAATAGGGTTTCTAAAATGGGATCAAGCTTAATGTGAAGAGGGTAACCTGGTTTATAAGTTCTGATAACGATGTTTATTGGCAGTAGGATTGGTCCTAATAGCTTCCACCTTAGTGACCTCGTCTTTCCATATGCATAATTTAAAACTGAAAGCACTGAATTCTGATCAAGTTGATTTGCCTTATATAACTTGAGAGCGACCTATTAAATGTTACATAAGTTGGTAAGATTCATATGATCTATTGTTTTTTTACTTTTCTATCTTGACGTCTTCTATTATTAGAATTATCAAAGGTGAATTTTGATTCACTTCGATTGTTTATAAAATTTAATTTCTGATGTTAAATATATCCTATTTCATGTAATGAATAAATTGAAATTAGTTATTGATTATAATAAAATTTAAATACCTAGCCCTAGGATCGAAAAAATCTCTAGCTTCCCTCAATAATTTCCTATAAGTATACAAAATATCTTTACGTCTTCCTTCTGGTGTATCAACTTCCTGAGGCAAAAATAAATATAATTTATCTAGTCTAGGTTTAAACTCCAAAGTCTATAGCATTCTAGAATATCACTATCTCGACCTAATCTATTAATGGGTTCAGGTATTTCAGGGTTTAAAAGAACTTTAGAAAGTAGTTTGGATGGGTTTTTATATTCGAATTCTTAAATTTGTTTTTTGATAGTAAATCCTTGGTAGTCTAAATATATTAAAGGTGAAACAGATTTAATAATGGATCTCAAATATTGTAAATTATTTATCTTTATTAATGACATATTGTTATATAAATGACTATCCAAAATAATTTATGAAATTTGAAAAAAATATTATTATTTAAGAAAATTTGAATTGATGCCTTCTACCAGAATCGAACTGGTGACCTTCCGCTTACTAGGCGGACGCTCTGCCAACTGAGCCAAGAAGGCTTAATTTTGACATTGTTTTATGAATTAATTGATATTGTTCCTTGTATTACATTAACTGGACTATTTTTATTCAATCATCTTTTTATCATAGCATATTTTCAACTTTGGTATAATATATATATCTTTAATTCAAGTTCTTAATATATCTCAATCCATTTTTACTCTATTATTTTTCCTTCAACTTATTTCAACGTTTTTTAGCGTTTGAATTTTGTATATTATATAATGTTTAAAAATAAATATGTTTACTAAATTAGTTATATATTGATCAAATCCGCTTTAGTTTAATGTTTTGTAAATCATTTATTGAAATCTTTTGATAGAAAATGATAGATATATAGTAGAAGAGCATGTTAACTGACAAATCTCATATTAATAGTAAAATTGGAGCAAATTAAAAAGACTTAATTTCTTTTAATTCATAACATTGATTCATTGCTCTTATTTTAAAGGTATAGTTAATAAAAAATTTTAAAATATGTGCGTAAAAATAATAATACATTAATACTGATGCCACAACAATTGGTAAAGTTGTAATTGATTAAAAAATAATGTGAAGATTAATAAATGCTAAATTGATCCTATGAGAAAAGCATAGTCGAAATATGATTGAAGTACCAGAAATTTCAGTGTAATTAGATATACATGTGATCAAATGAAAATGAATATTATTACATAGAGAAACTTTAGTGATCCAATTTGACCTCCTTCCTAGTGCGTATGTTTTCGTATTGGTTCTTATAGTCTTGTAGTTTCCTTTTGAGACTGTCAATGGCCTCAATGCAACTTATCCCCGCTGGTAAGGTGTCGAGCTTCGTGGGATTAAGTATGGAGAGGGATGTGTCTTGAAGGTCTTTAATCATAACACCACAATGACCTAGCATTCGATCTGCTCTGATCATAATGGCATTGAGCTGGCTACGAGCGTGCACGTTACGAGCTCTGGGAGGTGGTGTTGACTTTCTCTTGTTACCTTTCTTTTTATTGGAGTTTGTGGGGGTAGGGTTGTAGCTGGGTGGTTTGGGCGCTTGCACAGGAGGGCTGAAAAAGTCACTGAGTGCATCGAAGTTAGGGAATGCAGGCATTTCACGGAAATGGATTGAGGTGCGATAAGATTCAGCTCTTCTTAAAGAGTGGGAAGAGTTGTTACTTGAGGCTTTAGACATGGATAATGGACCAGCCACCGCGTTGGAGGACATTGGCTTGGGCGATGATCTTTTACTTCTGCGAGATGATTGGGATTTCTTTTCGGAGGCACTAGGAGTTTCTTCGCTCATTTCGACAACTTGATCCATATCTGCATCTTCAGGGATTTCCAAATAAGTGCCTTTATTCCTAATTGCCGTTTGTCTTCCACTTCTGGTAGTAAATACCTGAGAAGGTGGTGAATCTTGTTGAATGGGAGTATTAGAAGCCGATTTGGGCTTTTGACTACTGGAGGCTGATAGTGAGATGGATTTGGCTTTAGAAGCACCATTGAGCAAATTGTTATTAGCTAAGCTTTGATTATTGACTGAGTTAGTCGATCCTGATGATTTTTTATGTGATTTTTTGGTTGAGGAGGGTTTTTCGTACCTAATAAAATAATTAGTATCTCATGAACCAACTAGAAATGTTCAAGGTTACTTCACTAAATAAGGATGAAGATCAGGTCTGCACTGTTCACAAAAGTATTTTTCAGGAATTTCAGATTCGGGTATGTTAACACACTCTATGTGCTGCCAAACTTCACACTCTTCGCATTGAATCATTACACCATCTGCATCTATAGTACTGGATTAATAAAAGTACGATTTTACTCAGCTCTATTATTTTACGTTGAAGTTTACAAATACACCTAGTGATACCCGCAGGTTCTTCTTCGTCTTCATCATCCTCTTCGTCAGCCTCGTCAAAGTCTTTTTCTTCGGAATACCGTTTATTTCTTCTAGAATTATTCTTAATTGATTTGTTAGAGCGAGTTGAAGAAGGGCCATTTTTTGTATTATATGTAGCGTGTTTAGAGGAAATTGTTTCTATAGTTGATAAGCTATTTCCTCCTCTGTTGCGGTTTGGTTGACGGCCTAAAACACCAGTAAGTTAGTCTCTGAAAATTCAAGTTAGAGTAACTTGAGTTGGTGGAAGTTTACACTATCAGTAAGTAAATAGATACAACTAGTTTCTTTGGATAGTGAAATGAATTATAGAGTAAGAGAGGTAAATAATTGAAGCTAAATTTCATATCAAGTTATTGAGATAATATAAAAAATAAATCAAAACAACTATACAAAAATGTAAAGCTCAAAGAATCAAACACTTACCCATAGTTGACAAAATAATATAAGATATAGATTAATAAAGTGTATAATATATATTAACAATCTTTTTAATACTTAAAAACAAATAAAGCGACTATTGACTTGATAAACTATCCAAGAGAGATAAACATAGTGAAAACTGATTCAATCAATTTGGGTGATTTGATATCCATTTGATAATTTTTTCATGGTCAGGGATTTCGGAATTTGTATGCAAAATATATTTTCAGTCGTCCCACGTATCCATTTTTTGTTTCATCCCATAATTTTTTTAATCAGAAATGATAAAAATAAATATACCTTACCAATCTTTTAGAGTTTTTGATCATTTATATTTTAATATTAATATTATATTATTAATTAGAGTACTATTAATTTATTACTATAATATTGTTTTAAAAATATCTGAATATTATATTAATTAAATTTCTCAATGATAAACAATCGATTAATAACAACCATCATTAGCAGTATTCGTAAATATAGTACAAGTACCCAAAGTGTTACCATACAAACTGCTAAGACTAATGAAAAGTTAAAGATTAAGAGAATTAAAGGGATGCAAGATTATTTAGGATCCAATATGGATAAGCTTAATTTGATCGAATTAGAAGCTAAGAGAGTTATGCATCTGTATGGCTATAGTAAGGTGAATATTCGATGAATTACCAAAGTATGATGTGTTCCTAAATTTTATTATTAGATTGTCACACCTATCTTAGAACAAGTTGAGCTATTCAACAAAGGACTTGGGGAAGGATCTGAAGTAGTTGTTGGTAAAGAACTATACGAGTTAGAAGATGTTAAAAATGGAGAGAGGATCGCTTTGAGACCCGAAGGAACTGCAAGTAAAGATTTTTGCCATGTTTTTGTCTTTGTTCAGTTTATTAATGAACTAACTTAGGTGTTGTAAGAGCATTCATCAATAATGATTTAAAGTTTCAATTGCCTCAAAAGCTATACTACTTTGGTCCCATGTTCAGAAGAGAAAGACCTCAGAAAGGGAGACTAAGACAAGTAACTAATATACAAATTTATTTATTTTATTTACTAATTATACATAGTTTCATCAATTTGGTGCTGAATGTATTGGTATTTCAAGCGCTTTCAATGACGTTGAGTTAATTAGCCAAGGTTACATGCTCCTCAACAATCTTGGACTGTCAGATCGGGTGATTCTCAAAATCAATTCAATTGGTGACTTGAACTCCCGACTTCAGTATGCTCAAGCATTGAAATCTTACTTGACACCATATCAAGATCAGTTATCTGAGTTTAGTCGGCTTAAGCTAAATATCAACCCTATCAAAATTTTAGATTCCAAAAACAAGGAAGATCTTAGATTGACGAAGAATGCACCTCGTTTAGGTGATTATCTATCTCCCAATAGTGCATTATTATTCGAAGAAATTCAAAAAGAGCTGAATATCCAGGAAATTCCTTTTGAAGTTGATAATAATCTAGTACGTGGTTTAGATTACTATAATGATACTGTATGGGAATTCGTTTCCAAGCCAGGTGAAAGGAGCCTAGGAGAGTCTCAGTGCACTGTATTGGCAGGTGGAAGATATCAAGGCTTAATCGAAAAATTGTCAGGAAAGTATGATTCTGAAAATTTGGTTCCTTCAATAGGGTAATTTAACATCCTTTTATTTAATATCAATCATTAAATTAATCTTCTATTTAGATGGGCCTGTGGTGCTGAAAGATTATCCCTCATGCTAAATGAAGTAGCTCCCGAAGTTCCAGCCATTCAAATCATTCCAATGCTTCACGACTCCTCAGTACAATTCAAAGATAACATCCTAAGCTCGAGCTATCATTTAGCCAACACTTTACGCCAATCAAACTTCTCTTCTCAAGTATCCATTCCTCCCAAAAATTCTGCCAAATTCCTATCTCAACTGAAATCTAAATTTGTAATTTTCATTGGTCAGGAAGAAGTTGAAACCAAGCAATTCTCTATTAAGAATTGGGTCACTAGAGATCAACATAAAGTAAATAAGGAAAGTTTAATTCAATTGCTTCAGCAAGAGCTCACACTCGAGAATTAAGCTAATTAAGTGGATAGCTCTTAAAAATTATTTTGAGCCCTTTCTCATCATATTATCACTTTATTATTTATCCATACAACAATGATATTGGATGTAACCTATGAATTTTATTAATTAAACATTGTTTCCGCTATATTTTATTTATTATGAGCCACTTTCCTTGATAGATCACTTAGAAGTCGCCTTGAGGAATCGCTGTATTCCGCCGTTATATTTAATTAAAAAAATAAACATTAGATGTGCTATAATAATGATTTAACAGTTATTAATATAATTTTGATATCATTAATATAAATTTCTTAGTGTTTTATTATATATTATTCTAAAATTCATTTGAATTAAATATAATTAGTTTAAATATTAGCTTGTTTCATAACTTCTTCAGCAAAATTATCTTCAGCCTTTTCTATACCTTCACCAGCTTCCAATCTGCAGAAAGCTTCAATGCTTAACTTGAGCTGGTGTGAGTCAACATATTGCTTCAAAGTGTTGCCGACAGTTTCACTACCAAAGATGAAGCTTTGGTTCAATAAGACCGAAGAAGATAAGAATTCTTCATATTCGTTGGCAGAGAGCTCGTTCTTCTTGGCGATAGCAAGGGAATCTGCAGCAGACAAACACTGAGGGTTGAATCCAACAACTTGACGAGCCAATTGTCTGGCCAACTTGGGGACGGGCTCAGCTTCGCCAGCACCTTCAATCTTCATGACGACCAAACCACCAATCTTACCGCCAGATTCCAATCCGCCGTGGGCAAAGCCAGCAGTAAAATACTTAGCATCGCCAGTCTGTGGTAAGTTAGTCAAAACAGTTCTACGCAGCACAATATTCTCTCCTAACTTGCCAATAGTTTCATTGATCTTCTGTTGAACTGTGACATCTTCAGAGATAACAGCTTGTTGGACGATTTCTGGAGATAAGTTCAAAATAATGTCGTTAGACTTGTCGGTGGATAAGGTTAAGACGGTCTTGGCAATGGATTGGATTAATTCATGAAAATTATCATTACGGCTTACAAAATCAGTTTCGCAGCATAACTATTATGCGAATGTTAAAATAAAGCTATTTAATCATAATAAATTCTTGTATTTACCTCAACCAAAGCACCCTTAGAAGTACCGTTAGCCAAGTCATTAACTGTAGCAACACCGACAAGACCTTCACTAGCGACACGACCGGCCAATTTAGCACCTTTCTTGGCTCCAGCTTCGGCCAAGTTAGTTTGGATCCATTCTAAAGCCTTATCGAGGTCGTTATTGGTGGCGACTAAAGCCTCCTTGGCTTTACTAATGCTAATCTCGGTCTTTTGACGAATTTTAGCGATTAATTTGATATCAGGTTTGATAGCCTGAGATGAGTAATATCTATTGGCATTAACTATAACTTGACTAAATAAGCTTTTGCTGATTAATTTCATTTTTGAATTATTTTTAATGTTAATTTAATGGATAGTTAATTATTGGGCTATGGAGCTACATCTCTTTATAATAGGAGGGAATTTAGTAGAATTATGGGTTAAGTTCAAAATCTAGATGATTAAAAATTAATATAAAATTATTATTTATTTTAGAAGAGGGTCGAAAAAGGTAATGCAATAAGGTAACATGGTAGTTTGAATAAGCTCGAGTTAAGTTATATTGTCTATTGCTATATTTAGAGAGAATAGGATTATTATAAAAATTGATCAAAATTTTTAGAGAAATAAATTAAGGAATGGTGATTTAGTGTTATAATTACTTCCTGCCATCGCATTGATAAACATGATAATATTTTTTGGAATTTCAATCCATGTATTTACCTTAATTTCTTTTATCATTTTTATTTATATTAATTTTTATGTGTTTAATATTTACTTTGTTAATTAATTTATTTTATTTTATCAGAATATGCGAATATTGGTCCACTTCATTGATCAATAATTATCACAATTTGAATTTTATCAATTAAATAAAATTTATATATTATTACAACATAATATTCATTATTCGAATTTGATATTTTATTATTTCAATGAATAGTATTATTATTCTATATAATTTGAAAATTTTAAGTAACATGATTATCCCATCAATTATCAGCATTTAGTATAAAGATTGGACATAGCAATGTATTATTCAACTTTCAAAATAAATACATTATCTAATATTAAATATCTACAGAAAGTATTTTTTAAACAATCAATTTATTTTAATATCTTTGACTAGTTTAATGTAATTATTTTAGTATTTTTTTTTAGTTTTTCATAAATTAATAATTTTATTTTGATTGTATATTGTTCATCGAAATACCATCTAATATAGTAGTGTATGAGGTAGTAAATGTAATGGTTTAAAAAATGAAGTTAAACATAAACCTAATGCAATTTAATTATGTATAAATTTCAGATTGAATAAAATGTAATTTATAAATAATTTCTTTAATACTGAATTGACTAGTATTTAAATTTGTTTATATTTGAAAACTATATATTAGCTTCAAATGGTATAGTGGTAAAGTGTCATGTGAATTTTAAATCAATTATTGAAATCAATATCAAATATTAATTATATCATTCAAATTATTTTGTATTCAATTTTTATTTTATTTAATTTAATTTGGTAAATATTTCAGTAGTCGTTAATTCAATTCTCTTATACATTACCTAAGTTTGGTATTATGAATATTATAATTATGATATTAATTAATTGTCTCAAAAATTTATTGAAAAGAAAAGGACAAAAGATCGATTAGAATAAATGATTTGAGTAACAAAAATACTCAAAGATTTCACAAATTGACTTTGTAACGTTTACTTTAAAATATGTCAACATTAAAGCTTAGTTAAAAAATTCCAGTTGGGAGGAATTTTAGTAACGAGGGAAGGTTCGTGATTATGGAGGAAATCTTGTGAAGTGAGGTTGGGACATGCTTGGAAGGCAATACCAGGTCCTCCCATAGTTGTGCTATAGCTATCCCATCCTCTTTCTAATAGTTCATTTTGCATTGAGTTGATTGTAGTTTGAGTGATATTGGGCTTTAAAAGAGATAAAGCACATCCACCACCTCCAGCTCCAGTTAATTTGGATTTGGTTTCGTATTTGTTTGTGACTTCACGAACGTGTTCAAGGCTCTTGTGGCTTAATCCCAAACTGGCGAGTAAACCATGATTGAGTTCGACCAATTTCTAATAAAAATAAAAATTAATTCAAATATATTAATCAATTTAAAAAGTGATAAATACTTCTAGTTCTTGGAAGTAATCTTCTAATGGAACTAAATTAAGCTATCAGCTTATGAATTAAAATTATTTTTCAAATAAATAATACCATTCTTTTCATAATAGAATTTAAAAGTTTGTGAAATAGCATCAATACTTTCGAGCATAGGTTTGACAACTTCGGGGAACTAATAAATAGTCAAAAGTTAATCAAAGTCTATGGTATGTTGACCTTGGATATTACTTGGTTGTAAGTTTCTCTAACTTTAGAAACGAGTGTTTTAGTGTCTCTAGGAACTTTAGTATTAGTTAATAAAACTTTAGAAGAGCGGAATCTAAAGATAATTAAGTAAATAAAATAAATATTACTGAGTAAAGTCATTAAAAATACCTATCCAAAAGTTTAAAATTGCCAGATTTATAAAGAGCCACACCACCTAATCTAGTATTAACAAATTAAATCAAAAATATAAAATAATATTCATTACCATAAGTACTAATAGTATTATCAATACCAGAAGGATTACCATGTAAAATTTTCTCTGCCAAGAAAGCGTGATAATTGATAAATTCCAGTAATTTTGAAGAGTGGTCTCCATTCAATACGTGAGGCATAAAGATTTTTATTAAAGCACCAGCAATACTCACTGAAAAAGCGGCTGAAGAACCCAATCCAGCACCCACTGGGAGAGACGATACAACTGTTATATTAAACCCTTGACTATTAAAATTAATTAATATTTTTTTTAAAAAAATTGCGATATTCTGTTACTTCCAGTTTCTTGGGATAAGACGAACCAAGAGGGTTAAAAATGCTAAAATAGCTTTTTCTTGGTTAGGGAATTGACTTTCTCCGATTAAATCTTTCAAGTTGAGGTTATTTTTTTCAATATCAAGCTTAATATATTCTAAGTTTCAATCAATTAATAGAAGTATAATATATGAAGATATCGTTAATACCCTCTAAACTTTTAGGATTACTGGGGTCAAAAACAGATTGTTCAAATTGACTAAGTGGAAGATCAGACAGTTTCCACTTCAAAGAAAATTTCAAATCGGGAGCTGAAAACCGAATTTTATCATCGGCTCTGGGGATATAAAAAGCATAAGTTCTCAAATTAATAGCAGCGGCCACAGCAGTCTAAAACTTATATTAATACTAATGTTGAAAAATTTTTTAAATTAATTACTTTTCCGTAAACTACCGCATGTTCCCCGAAAAGAATAACTTTACCTGGGGCTGAACAAACGAAAGGCTCGTCGGAATCGGGGTGAATAGCGAAGCTCTGATCGCTCACATTATTTAAAGTCATTTTCATTAATTCATCTAGCACCATTTTGATCTATATTATTGAAGTTCTATGGGGAATTAGAATTAAAGGATATTTTATGTATGAAGAACAGTAGTGTGACAATGTTTAACTAACATGTTAAAAAAAATTAATTCAATATAGATTTAGTTTGATTTCAAATATTTGAAATTACTAATTTAGGAAATTGTAAACCTTAATTAATTGTATAATTATATTTTTCAATATAAAATAAAAATATCCATAATATTTTCTCAATGTATACCAAAGAAACATGAATTAAGAGAGATACAACATATAATAACATTTCAGTCATGAGAATAATTTTAATTTCTAATTTTAAAATTCCCTTTGGGTAGGTAAAAAATGTGTTATTTATTTTTAATATGTTCCAATTGAATCCAAATTAGAGAACAAAAGTATATTTTATAGAACAATATTCAACAAAATCTTATTTTTATATTCACTACAAAATCTCAATTACATCATGAATTTTATTTCAATAATTTACATATGATACCCCAAGTAATTAATTATTGGCTAAAATTGATACTATCAACTATCTAAACAACTCTAATAGTGGATATTTAATAAATATAGAAACATTTCAAATAATTAAATTGGTGTTAAAACAACATTGAGCTGCAGTGTCAAAATTCACCATTCTCAGAATTTCCTCTAGTTCTGAGCACGCGAAACAATATTTGATCAAGGTCTAAGCATATTACTGTCATTCTTAGCCAAATATGAATAATTTTGACTATGTTTCTGCCTCCAAAGTATAAAAATGAGTTGGAAACTTATCAAACAGCCTTAGATATTGGGATAAAACTAGAAAGGTCAAAGCTTTACAAGCTCCAGGTGAATTTATGTTTTACCTATTTTTTGATATCCAATAACTATTTAATCAAGGAGAAAGTAATATCCAACTTAAAAAACATCACATACAACACAGGAGTCTCTTCAAAAAACACAATCTCAAACAACAGGTCTATTTCCCATAAAAAGTTCCCTGAACATAAGATTTTAGATCAACACTCAATTACAAACATTATCGTTTCAAAATCCTATTAGAACAAATATATAAAAATGACATAAATAAAAAGCAACAAAAACAGAGTATATTTATTATTATACTATAAAATATGAAAAGTATAACTTTTTATTATATGAATAAAATTTTAATTAATTCATTTAAATAATTATAATTTATTTTAATTATTAGCTTTTAAATTCCTTATAATTTCTTATTATTAGTGTAGAAATTAAGTAATGGCACAATTTTAAAATTAAAATTAAACAAATAAATTAATAAATAATATATAAAAATTAATGAATAATATAAAATTAATAGCTTTTTTATTATTAATAACTCTTTTCTATACCTTTAGTAAACTTCTAATACTTAAAAAACAGTTCTTTCTATTAAAGACTGAAATTTGATGTTTTATGAGCCAATTTAATTTGTTTACAGGAATTTTTTTTCCTGCAAGCTGTTTTTTTAATTGTCTAAAACAATTATAATTATATAAGTTATAATCAAGTGAATATACTAGATGTAGTAACTCCCTTTAATTTTTTTTATATAAAAAATTTTTTACAACTTTAACTTTATGTATTTTACAATTATTATGTAAAATAATAGGTGTTTTTAATTTATATTAAGAACACTATTTAAAAATTATTTTATTTAAAAAAGTAATATATAACTTACTATTAATTAATTTTCTTTGAGGTATTAAATAAAAAAACTATATACTATTATAATTTATTATAACAATTAACATTCACTTATATTTAAAGTGTTTATTTATTAAAATTTATAGAGGAGATTAATTTAGCTTAACTTAATATTTTGTTTTATTTTTAAATAAAAGATTATATAAAAGAGTTTAAGATTCATTAATTATAAATATTTACTGTAAAAACTTTTGTTTTTAGTTATACCTTAATAAATTTAATTTAGCTATAACTATTTTAATTTTTTTATGCTTCTGTTAAATTATAAGGTATCTATTTTATATTTTTATTAATTAATTTAAGTTTAAACTTAAGTAAATATTACATGCTTATATAATTAACATTAAATTACTTTAATAATTCTTTAATAGAAATAAAAAGGTATTTCTTAATATAATTTTTTATTCTATTAATAAGTAAAAGAGTAACAATAGAAATTAATCTTTTAAATTTTGGTAAATTTTAAATAATGTTTTTTCTAGCTTAAAAATCACAAATTTAGTGATATATAGTAGTTTTAGTTAAAATACTATCTTTATAAATTGTTTACAAGTTTTAAATGATTTATAACTAAGTTTTAAGAATATAAAAATAAAAGCCTTTTGATAATCACAATCTAATTTAAACATATTTAAATTTAAATGTAAATTTTAAAATCAAAATATTTTAATAAAAAAATAATAAAAATTAAATATATATATATAGTTTGAAAATATTTATTTTCCTATATATTATATATATATATATAATCTTTCAAAACATATAATATGTTTGAAAGATCAGAAATTAAAATATTTGCCATTTCTTAATTTCTATACTAATAATCCTTAATAGTAATATATAAGTGAATACTTTTACCATATTTTAGTAAATTTAAAATAATTGTATAAAATATATTATTGATATATAATGATATTAAAATGGAGAAGTTTATATCATTAATTATAAGTTTATATGTTATTATATTAAATCACATACCTAAATAATATTTAATTAATTAACTATTATTGACAAATTAAGAAAACTATTCAAAGTTATAAAATTTTTTTATTAAAATTATCAATATTATAATAAAACAAAAAAAGGAAAGATCAAAATAATCTTTAATATTTGAATAAAATTAATTTGTATTTTTATATTAAAATCATATTTTTTAAACTGTTCCTCAATAAATTTCGTATTACTTTATATTTTGAAAATATAATATATTATTATTTTTAGATAGTAATTAATAAACTATTTTTTATAGATAGAAACTATTTTTCTTCAATATATATATTAAATTATTATTTTATATAATTTATTAAGTATAATAAAAAATAAATTTATTGTTTTGAGTTATTTATCCTATTATTAATTGATAATTCTGATAAGTTTTTTATTTATATTATATATAATATTTAAATTGATTAATATTGTTAATTATTGCTATATAAATCTATTC